>VXBO01003250.1:766317-845305 GCA_013400135.1 Rhinoptilus africanus
TTTTTTTTTTTTTTTTTTTTTTTTTAATACTTCCCTAGTAATACACACAGATGCACACCCCCAGCGTGCACCGACGTGCAACACCACCGCGGGTCAGGTCCCGCTGGGCTGAGCCGGGGAGAGGCATCTGTCCGCTCTTCCCAGGGAAGATTCGTCCCCAAAATTGCAGAGGCTCCCCCAAATTGTTGAGCAGGGGGTCGCTGTACCTGAACACAAAAGCACCGCCAGCCCTGCAGCCAAACCAGCTGAAAGGAGTACAAAACGCTCTGTTCTGTCCCAGGAAAAGGCTGAAGGGAGGGGCTGGCTTGTTTGGGGTTTTTTCCTTTTGTTTTGGGGTTTTTTTTCTCTCCCTGGCATCAGAGCCTGCAGTGACTTTGATTATATTTGCCTGGTGGAGTATGAATTGACTCCTAAACATTATTCGTGTTACAGAGAACGCAGATTGGGTTGGGGGGGGGGAGAGTGGAGGGATGGGGGACTGGATTAAGCCATATTAAAAATTTTGTTGGGCAAATTAAAATGTTATTTTTAAATCGTGAAGAAAACTGTGAAAACTGTAGCCAGTTGCATTGTTAAATGAGAAAACGATATATATAGGTGCCATAAGTGTTATAAGCACGAGCAGAAAGGCAGGGCGAGTAACTTGAGCCTACACCCACGGAGGTGGGGGGGAGGTTGGGCAGCCCCCCCAGTAGTCACCCCAAGGTGTCCCCAGACCCGTTTCCTACCTTGTAAGAGGTGGCAAACGGCCAAGAGGTTTTGCCTCTTTAAAAAGTGCACACATCTAGTGTAATTGCACACTTTGTCATGCCGTGTTGTTGGTTTAAGTCACAGATGCTTGGGATTCAGGCTTTTATTTGCCGTTGTTGCTGAGCTCTTTTTAAAAAAAAAAAAAAAAGGCAATTATGAATGGGACAGCAGAATGGGGGAGGAGTGGATTTTTTTTATTAATTTTCTTGCTTTTTAATAAAAACTTGAAACCGACTTTTTAATTCCTTAGAAAAGATTTTGGTTAAAAAAAGCATACATTTGGTAAAAGACACTGAAAAAATCAAAGGCTGGAAATTCAGGGCGTTAACTGCACTTTGTTTTTAAAAGGAAAGTAGAAAATTCTGAATCCTTTTTACGTAACTAAAATCAGTAAGCAGCATAGTTCAGTCGAAACCATTTACAGAAAACTTTTTCAGCCCTTGTATTATTTTAGTATTGTGTATCTAGACCTGGGCAATTCACCGATTTCAAATGACTAGCGTACATGAAAAAAAAAAGACATGCCGCAAACTAAAATCTCATTAAGTCCCTTGCAAAGATATTGTTTGCATAGGAAACGGTTTTGTGAAAATCACCGGCGGAATTTCTCCCTGGTGTTGAATTCCCAGGAATTCGGTCACGAGGAATGTAGGTTTACTCCGCTGGGGATGAAGTACAGTTAAAATCTGTTTTGAGGGTGAGCAACCTGCGAAACTACGTGCTCTGCTCTGGAAGCTGTGGTTTGCTTCATGCCGTTTACAAAACTCTCTGCCCTGCCTAAGAGCGGTGACCACCCTGAACCGGCTGTCGCACCACGCCGTCTAACTTCCCAGCAAACCGTCCGCCCGTACCTTGCTCTCGTACGGGCAGACGTTTGGAAAGGGCTTACCCCCTCGCTCTCATAAATTTCGCCCCATGGCTTTCTCAGTCCACTGTAATTTTCCTGCTGGCCATGTTTCCACCTTGGGATGTTTTTTTTTCACTCCCTGCCCACACAGATCTCCTGCCAAACTCTGGCTCCTATCTCAACAGCCTGGGCTTCCTACCGCCTCAGCAAAATGACAGCGCTCTCTGTGACAGATGACAGAAACATTTGCGTTTAAGGGGTCAACGGGGCGGCTATGGCGGAGGAGCTTTGCAGAAATAATAACGCGTCACATTTTTGGCAAGGCTTCAAGTAAGTCCTCACCAAGGACATCATTTCTATAGGGGCATGAGCTTTAAATGACAGGTTGTTGGGACCGCTAGGATTTTGCCTGGCACATATTTGGGGCGGGTTGTGCCGGGTGGCGGCTCAGAAGCTCAGCGTGCACAGAGCAGTCGATGGGGATGGATCCTTCGCGGTGTCCAGGCTGGCTGTGCTGGGAGCAGCCTTCCTGTGGGCTCAACCCATGCAGCCACGCTGGGGCTTGCTCACAGCCAGCTACAGCAGCGCAGAAGTACAAACAGCCCTCTAGGGTCAGCACTTCCAGCTCCGGAGGGAGGAGGACCAGGACTAAAGTCAGTGGGGAACAGACAGGAAGGCAATGGGCACCCTGTGGTGGCAACCAGTTTGCTGCAGGGTTAGCCCGGGTGTTATGGCTGCTCCAACAGTCACGTGCGAGCACCAGCCCCCGGATGGTGTTTCATTAACGTCCGCGTATTGCCAAGACAGAATTTATTTCACTCTGCTGGGAACTGAGGTGCTCCCCTGCTGGCTTGTGGGGGGGTCAGAGGGAAGAGGGGGGAGTGTGAGAGGCAGCGGGAAGAACCCGCAGCTTTTCTGCTTTTTATCAGCATTCAAGTGACCGCTTCAGTCACCTCCGAGAAGTAGCCACGCTGCCAGCCTGTGTGAAGGGCAAATACGGAACATAAATCGCCCCAGCTTTGGATGGCAAAGCTGTGAGTGAAGAGGGAAGTGCCCTTGCAGCATCATCTGAGATAAAGTGGAAGCCTAAGCTGACATCAAGGAAGATTTGTCAAAATACCTGCACTTGTCCTCCCAGAGACAGCGTGTTTCTCACAGGCGGGAGCACTCCTCGGCAGAGAGCCCTCCTGCACAGCCCTGGCCGTGCCTGATGGTTTCCCAGCCGCAGCTTGACCTCATGACTGTCTAGGAGATCTGAAGCATTTGCAGCTGACCTTCCAAAAGAAGGTTGCATTCAGAGCCAGAAGACTCCTTCCTGCTCTTGGCTTCTTCTCTTTGAATCCCCACTCCGTCTGAAACCCCAGCTCCCAGCCCGGCAGGCGGGGTGGCTGCAAGCGAGCCCGGGGGGGCATTTGCATTTGTCCCTGACTCAGAGCGGAGCTGCTCCCCTGCAGCTGTCCCTCCGCCACCGCCGCTCAATCGGCCCTTTGTCCTTGGTCTGGGGACAGCAGAGCGAGCAGGGCAGGAGACGGGAATGGAGAGAAGCAAGGAGAAGGAGAAAACCCACATATCCAGCCATCGGTGCCACAAGAAAGCTGGCTTCCTTAGCCTCCCTGAGACAGGCATAAGCATGGTTTCACCATTATTTCCCTCACCAGCTTGGTAGCAGCTAAATCAGCATTTCTACTCAGAGTGTTTGCTAGGAATTTAGGTTCATCCAGTGGCACAGTTAATGCGGAGGCTTCTGGCGTACAGATACCTGGAGCCTTTGGCAGCTCAGCTAGGAATTCTCTCTGCCTCTGAAACTCTCGTTGCTTCAGAGGAAGATATTTCCCCACCCCAAAAAAAAAAAAAATAGTGTGAAAATAAACCACTGTGATGTGTTCATGGCGAGCACAGTGGAAATTAATGGACTCGTGTACTTTTGAAGAATTAGATATTTGGGATGTTTGCAAGAAATATATTGATGGTCACTTTCTGTCTGCATAGTGGGATGTGCAAATAGAAGCTTCTGTGTGCACAATAGCTGCCTGCATTGGGCACGCCACTAAACAGTTTGCTCACAGAAAGACCAGTTTATGCATAAAATAGCCCCAACATAACACATTTCACATAGTAAGGACCATTTATGTTCCCTCAGCAGTCCTTTGGCTGGCATACTTGAAAATACCAGGCGTCTCAGAATCAATAACACCTCTTGGCACTAAAAAGTCCCCAACTCAACCAAAACTCTTTTCTTTGATGATCAGTTGGACAACTATAAACTTGTGGGAAATGTTTTGATGTCTTGCCAGGAACAGATAGTTTTTCTTTACTGGCTGATCTCTTTGATATTGTATTGGGATCTCAAGAACTTTTTTCTCTGGAAGGCTTTGAGAAAAATAGGTCTTGTTCTTGGACTCTCACAATGTGTCCTGCAGGGATTAAAATAAAACTTGTTTATAATCTATTGCTTCCTGCATTGAAGGGGCTTGCAGAGTCTGCCAGAAAACACTGTACTTTGTTGTTATTGCCACTGTGGTTTTTTGCATAGTAATTTCACCTTAGGCCAGGCAGCAGAATCAATAGCCACGGTTAATGGCAAATTATTAAGAGTTATCTCAGAATTAACTCGCTCCTGTCTACAGGAACTGGTTCTCTTTAGCAACATTTAAGACGTGCTGCTTGTTGACCAAAAAGAGTACTTTGCTGCTCTTGATTTTCATGAAGTTCTCACTTTTCCTATATGTGCAAACCCCCCAAAATAGAACTGCTCCATTTTAGAAATCTGAAGTAAATCAGCTGACGGTAGCAGACAGCAAACTTGTTTGCAGGCTCAATGGTCCGTTATCTGAAAGGATAGCAAGAGTAGTCCAAGCTCATTAGATGAATCAGCAATATGAAATCAACTTTGCTAGACACCAGCAACAAAGAAGCAATTCACAAGAGATCAGCATGGCCTGTGGATGTGCCCAAAGGCTTTGAACTTAAATAAATAACAGCAGCTGTAAAATAATTTTTTTTTATTAAAAATCCCCCATTTTTCCCAACAGGGCAGCATGTCCACCTTCTTTTTTCCCTTTTCTGTGAATGAGCAGTCCTGGAATCAATTTTGGATGATGTGAACCGTAACCCTTAAAATCCTTAAATGGCTGCTCGCATCAGTATGACTTCCCTTCACTTGAAAGGGCTAGAAATGCAAATGAATTAATTTGCAGGATGAGCTTGATGCAGAAAAATGTTGTTTACTCCATTATGTTTTGAACAGTCCATGGTTACCCCCTGCTTTGAAAAAAAAAGGCAAAAACCATATGACACCAGAAAAAAAATTTCAAGACCTTTTAGCAACTACTGGAATTAACCTGATGAACCCAACTCTTGCCACAGGCAAGGTAAACAAATTGACCCTATGACTTACACATAGCTTCGCTTTGCATGTAAGTGGAGGATCACTGGCGTCAGGAGTTTCGGCAAGAAAACTGAAGCTCTGTTTGCTCGCACAACAGTTCTCTTCAAAAGCGAAGGACAAAATAAAACGGCATAAGTAATCAGTACAGTGAGGGCATTTCCATTTTAATCTACAAATCTGACTAAGTCATTTTGACTTTGTCTTTACAGCAGAATTTGTCTGGGCATGGCATTCTTGAGTTTAAGCCTCCAAAGTCTCAAGTGGCGCTTAAGTTTAATTGCACGGTTATGCCAACAACAGGGCTGCATTGGGTGGTGGGCTTTTCTGTGAGGGCACATCCCACAGACTTGAGCATTGTACTGAGGTGTTTTCCAAGGTATCGTGGGATACTTGCCTTTTTCCCTTGATCTGCCTGCAGAAGAGTAGTAAAACAGAAAGCTCTGGTTTGACATGTCCTTCCTTCCAGCAAGTACACAGTTGTTCAAGCTGTTTACCTTCATACGTCTCTCTGGACATGAGCACTGGGTATGTGATGGTTTGGCTGGAGGCCACTTCAGCCCTACCTTGTCACCTTAAGAAGACAATGGTGGGCCTTGCCTAGTAGCTCACGCAGGCTGAAACACGTCAAAGACACTTGACAAAGGTTTTTCCAGGTGTGGACACTCCAGTGCTGACTCATTCTGGACCAGAAGAGCAAGCACAAAACAATAGGACTGTATCAGCCTGCACCCTTGAGTTGATCAGCTGTGGCTCCAGAAGTATGGGAAGCATGCCTTAACCCTTCAGTCCCAGGACACCCCACTGGGAGAAGACAACAGTTCAGGAGGGGCTGCCATTGCCCATAAGAATCTGGCCATCCCAGAGAGTCTGTGCTTGGTGTCTAAGTTGTCTGGTATGGGCAAGCAGTCTGCTCTTCTGTAGTCATGAGGACCTGAGAGGCAGCTATTGATACGGTTTATTGGCAGGGTGCATTGCCGAATTAACAGTAGGAACAGAAAGAATGACGTTCCTGAAGTGTACTGAGGCAGCTTAGGGCACTAGCGTGTCCAACATTTGTCTTCCACCAGCTCATGAAACATCTGTGAAACAGAAAGGACAATATCGGTTCAGGCCTAGCCCTAGCCCCAGTAGAGATCCACAGTTCTTCATAACACAAGGTTCTCCGGTAAATAGTGGGATTTCAGGATATTCTGGCATTTATTCACTCATGCAAGAGGAGGTTTATCTTTCCTCTAAGCTGTAGCTGTTTGCACCCACTGCTGGTCTATAACTGTCCTAATTCCTGAAGCTACAGCTAGAACTAGAACTCGGGTTTAACTGCACTCTAAAGAGACGCCTGAATTGTACCCATGTAAACGAATAAACGTAAACCACATAAATTGCAGCATGGCTATAGACCATACACTCAGCCGGCTGAAAAGCCCATGTTCCTCCCTACTGCCTCTTTTGGGATCCATCCTGCCTTTGGTGCACAGAGGTTATTCCCATGTGCTATTGATAGCATCCACAGTGGCAAGGGAGGGAGAACTCCCAGCAGCAATGAGCTGAATATTTTGCTGCTTTGCAGGCACCTGGCAAGTGCACGGTCTGCAGCAGGGACCCATTCAAGGGGAGAGGGCAAGTCAAGGGTGATTTGCTTTTCCCTTTGCTTTCTTTGAGCAGCTCAATTCACCTTTGACTACAGCCATGAGGTTTTGTGTAAGGCTTTGGTATCATCTTCCCGTCCTTTCCTTCCTCCCAAGAACTCAACCCCCAGTAAGCAGGTGCTTCATTCAGAACCAATACCGGTATGTCCAGTGCAGATCCCACCATGTGGAGAAGAAACTGGGTAGAAAACACTCATGGGATTACCCTGGGCATCAACAGGATCCTCAGGGCTGTAATGGTGAGAAAGCAAAGGCAGGTTGCTCTCCAGGCTCACTCCCATGCCTGCAGGCATGGGCAGGCACAGAGTCTGGCCGGAGCTGGTCATGGACCCCTGCTTGCATCCCAAGCTCCCATCCATGGCTTGGTGAACAATGCACTCCAGGCCTTCGCGTGTCTCAAACCGCGACCTTGTATAGCTATTTTTCCACACACAAACATTCTCATTTTTCTCCTGCTTGTGTTTTTGTTGTGCTCTTCACATTGGTTTTCCATTATTAATGGAAAGTTAGTTACACTGGTAATAGCTAGGTTCCTTCACTGCAGACGTATTTTTCTCCTCTCCCCAGAGGGTTTGTGGGCATGGTGAGGCGGAGAGTGGAGGAGGGAGAAGCACAGCCTTCATAAATCAGGAGGCTGAATGAGCTTTTCCCAAGGTAAAGGCGATGCCTCCATCTCTGTTTCATGTAAAATTGCTATTTTAGACTGTGATATGTAGGGGTTTGCCTCATGGGCTGGAGCTATGCTCAGGAATGAATCTTCCCATTGTATACAAAGCCAATCTAACTGCTGAGAAAAGAGGGTTTTTAAAAAAATGCATTTCATCAAATACTGTTTGCATTTGCTTTACATTGTTATAGACTTACTGACTATTTGGAAGCTGAGACTTTTTAATAGTTCTGCTTTTCTTCTTTTTTTGAAACCCAAAGGGATCCTGTCAGATTTGGGAGGCCCGGGAATTGACCTATTGTCTCTATTTGCCAAGTCTGCGTAATTCCCTGCGCAGGATATTTTCATAAATGAATGCCTCAGTAAGGTTGTTTCAAAAGGAAAAAAAAAAAAGGGGGAGGAAAAAAAAATAAAGTGGCAGGAGCCCAACACCCGGTGATACCAAACACGTGCAGCTCAGCAGAGGGGTGAGAAGCCCCTTGGTGGGAAACCGCTGCGCAGATTTAAGGCGATGAGTAACCCCCACCACGGCCACGCTTTGGCAGTCAGAAGCCATGAGTCAGCCTCCCCCCCCTTCCAAATTGTAAGGGGGAGGTTGGCTTAAGAGTCCTTAGGGTTTAAATATAATCATATATGTGGGGTTTTCTATTTTTTTGCCTACCTTTCTGATGCCTGGACCCTTGACTATCCATTCTGCTCATGTTTTCCCATTTCTCTCACCAGCCCTGTGGTCCAGCGCAAGGTTACATCATTTTTTTAACTGCAAGCCGAGGTTCTCATCTGATCACTTCACTCCAGGAGCTGGGGCTTAACAAACAAGAAATATCACAAGCCTGGCAATGAGCTCGGAGCTCGCGCTGGTGATTGCTGCAATAACAAACTTGGATGTTTACGCAGCGTAGAAAATAGACACGGTGAGAAAACAGGCTTCAGTTTCAAGATATAAATCTTCCCCATTGTGAGAAATAGCTTCAGAGAGATGTTTGTTTTAATTAATAGTTGCAGAATGGTGAATAATTGGGATAAAATAACCGGCCCAAACCTTCACCTAAATCCTAGAAGAAAACAAAACAAAACAAAAAAAGCAAAAAAACCCAGACATTACAAACTTCTTTTAAGATACAAAATTTCCAGCTAGTTTGTGGCTAAACATTTTCAAGTAAGAACTTATAGCTAGACTCCTGAACTCAGTTTTAAATCTGGTCATTCATTTAGGTTCCTATATATAGATTTAGGAAATCTAACTTAAGGCTTCATTTCTAAAAAATATTCTTTGGCCTCTTCCATAAATATATTTTTATGTTCATATATATAGAGTAAGAGAGATATATGCATCTCTCAAACTCCTGGCTTCGGGCCTTGACTTGGCAGTGAAAAGACCACGTGTGGAGGTTTTTATGAAAAATAAATCTTTGCATTCCTCTAGCACCTTTCACCTGAGTATCTCAAAGCAGTTTACATGGAGGAAGAATTATGCCATGTAGGGAAATATTTTTAGCCCTGCTCAACCCGAGAGGAAACTGCGGCATGGAGTGGTCCAGGGACTTGTCCCAGGTGGTGACGATGCGTGTGACAGGTTTTCTGAGCTGACCCCAGTTGGGAGTGCTGCCTGTCTCCTCCGTCCCCCCGCCGCTCTCCCCATCACCTGCCTCCTGCTCCCACCCTCGCTGCCAAAATCCATCGGGGCTGCTCTGGGGGCTGCCAACCCCGCTGTTGCCTCCCCCCAGCGCCTCTCATTTCTCCACTCGTTTCTCACATCCCATCTCCCTCCG
Organism: Rhinoptilus africanus; assembly: GCA_013400135.1. Taxonomy (NCBI): domain Eukaryota; kingdom Metazoa; phylum Chordata; class Aves; order Charadriiformes; family Glareolidae; genus Rhinoptilus; species Rhinoptilus africanus. Next base: position 775,388 of record VXBO01003250.1, read on the forward strand.
TGTTTGGGAAAACGCGGCCCCGAACCCACAGAGTTTACGGGGTAAATAGACATGATTTTATGCGTGGGTGAGAGAGACGCTAAGAAAAAGCTGTTGTCTTGCCAACACCCCCTAATCACTTTGCTTACGTGTTCTGTGTCTTTCCCTCATTCCTTATCTATTTCGTTTATTTGGATTATAAACTCTTCGGGCCGGGATCCTGCCTCCTTCTTCTGCCTTTACAACACCTACCACAGCGCGGCCCCGAAGCCGGTTGGAGCCCCGCACTGCTACCACAGTACAAACAATAATAAATAAAACCAGGACTGTGAAGAGATTATAATTAGAGCTGTGCAAAACTCAGCAGTTTTGGTTTGCATCGGTTCCTCCCTGCTGAGTCTACATTGTGTTTTGGATTTGTATGCAAAAAAAAAACCCAAAGCAAAACTCCCAAAGTGCCAAGTGTGGCTGGGTCTGGGCTCAAAGTCGTGCACAGACCAGGGTGTTTTTAACGGTTCCTCCTTGAAATTATAAATCTGCCAAGGCTCAATCCAGGTTTACTGAAAGGTTCTTGAACCTTTGCAGATTTTGGGGGCCAGCCAAGTTTTCAGTTTCATTACAAAAGTCTCTCTCAGCTCTGCTTAACATACTAATTGCCACACCACGCTGCCCTGTGGCTAACAAGAGGATTTAATCTTCCCCGACTGCCCGTGCGGATCCGCTTATGAGGGCCACGGCCGGCTCTAAAATCTTATTTCAGATTGCCGCATTCGCCAAGCGGTGCCCAACTGCTGCGGGTAAAATGAAGAGCATCCGAAAGCCTATACCAAGGTGTTTGCTGTGCCCAGGGCCACTGCCTTCAGCTCCGTAATCCCTCGCCGTGTTCTCCCGAGTCCCCCGGGAGAGGCCATTGGGAGGGAAACAACGAGCAGGGGGCTGGGGGGTGGCACGTTGTTTTGGCTGGCAGCAGGGATGTGCAAGCCTTCTCTGTTACCCCCGCCTCTGGTGAGGGCTGAGGAGAGAGGTGAAGGGCACCAGCCCCAAAATAGTGCTGATGCTTGTGCGGCCAAATGGGCCAGTGCGGGGTAAGTGGGGTGACACCATGCACCAGGGCCAAAATCAGAGAGGCAGGGAGAGCAACTGCCTCCCCAGACTAGGGGAAGCCCTGCCCCCAGGGGATGCACATGAGGGTCCATCTGGGGCCAGCAGGGTGTGGGAGAGCCAATAAATGCATGGTATAATACTATTTTGAATCAAGGCACTGCCACTCCCTGCCTGTGATAAAGAGCAGCAGGCAACTGCTCTGGCCAGGAGAGAAGAGATGAGGACTTTTAGGACGTGAACATCATATTGATTTTGACAAACTTTTTAGGAAGAAGTATAAAGAAGGGAAGATTTGAATGGAGGTGTTTCATTGTTTTTAAAAAGTTTAAAAATTAAAAGTTGGGAGGGCATGTGTTTCACAAGTGATTTTGTCTCCTGAAAAGTATTAGCAAATAATAAAGGAAAAAAAAATATTAGATTTCATGGCAAAGAAATTGCGTGCTTTTATCCAGGTTTGGCATTGTCTGAGGGTCTGGAGGATCTTTTTTTTTTAATTTTGAATCATTCTGCAGGATAGAAAATCCACTCCTCATTAAGAGTAATTAAAACATTACCTCAACTTCCTAGAAAAAAAGGAGTTGTGTGACTTACCATGGAAATTTCAGCTGACTATACCAGAGTTAAGGGAAAGCAGGGTGAAGAACCCCAGCTTTTTTGATGTGGTGCGCAGTGCATCAGCTGTAGCACGGCATCTGATCCCCGGGTCACTTAGGGCTTGTGCTTTTTCCCTCTGTTCCTCTGTAACCTGCAAGCAGTAGAAGAGCCATTTAAGCGTGGCGGAAGCATCCATTGTCCCTGGGATCCAGGATGGAGGCAGATCTCCTACGTGAGTAGCCCTTGCTGTGCTGCACAGCTCTCCTGGTCTTGCTCCAGAGCCCAGCCAAGGCTGGACCGTGGATCTGTGCAGCGGAGGGAGGGCAGGGCCATGCCTTGCAGCAGCAGGGCTTAAGCAGGCTCTTTCATCCCGGTTTCAGGGCTGGGCATGCAGGAAAGGGAGCCAAGCACGAAGCGGTCAGGCAGCCAAAACCAGAGCCCTCCGTGTCATGGGTTCACGGTGACGGTCATTTTTGGTTTACACAAGCACCTAGTCACAGCAGGGTTTTTAACATGCATTAAAACACGAAAGTGAAATATTTCTAAATTATTAATTAGCAAAAAGATATTTTATTTTCCTTCTCACTGATAGCTAGTTCCATATGGAGTTAAACAAGCTTGGTCTGAAGGGACAAGAAACACTGCAGAACAATAACCCAGGCATTTTTAAATATGGCTTAGACTTACTATAGGTTACATTGAGTTAGAAGATCAAACTCACAGTTCATGGTGAGTAAAAGTAATAAAAGAGCAAGTAGATGTGAAGCTAAGCAATTATATCTGTGGGGTTCTCGGTAGTCCCACCAGGTACCTATTTTATTAATGAGTTTTAGATTATTGGCATGAAAAAAATCTGGTTTCCCCCACAGCAAAAAGTTGCGTAAAGACCTCCATGGCTTCCCAGTTCTACCTCTAGAATGTCAAAAAAGCTGGTAACCCAAAACCTTAACTAAACTGCAGCACCCAGTTTAAATTATTTCACTAAATGCTGGGACAGTGAAATCTCACCAGGCCATTCTCATATTCCTGCACCTCAATGGTCATGTTAATACATGTCCCTTTTTATTGCTGTGCTGCTTCTCTGCAATGATATATGAAAAAGGACAGAAGTGCAAGAGAAAAATGACTGTTTCTGCGAGCAAGATCTATAACATCGTTCTCCCCATCGGTATTCCCTGCAGTATAAGGCTAAAGAGCCGTAAGAGCGATAGTAGGTATAACCGACCTTTTTTTTTTCCCTTAATTAACAGCGCAGTGCCTTGCAACAGAAAAACCGAAGCAGGTTTCTGCTGACTTAGCATATGCCTCATGAGGAAGAAATCTATCTGGCAATTATGGCTTTGCGTTTCCCGCCCTGTCTCCTGTTGTTTGTATAAGACACCGGTACTTCTGCCACAGGCTTCTTCATACAGCTGTCCTGTCAATGCCAGCTTTCATAGGTAATCCATCTAGCTCAGCAGAGTTCAAATAAGACACCTCCCTTTCTTTACTTTAATTAATGCTTTATTTCAGCCTTCCCTGGGGATGCAGCCATGCTGATTTTTCAAAATTCTCTGTTATTTTTCACTCACAAAAGGAAGGGAAAAATTCCACCATTGAGATTCTGGATTTGGAAAATCTGCTTAGATCAGTCTCCTCTTCTCAGTCAGTGTTTTGAATGCCCACAGATATCTCTTTAGCTACAGGACATAGTATGCAATTGCTTCTCTAGCTTGGGAAGGAGAAAAAAAAGATAAATTCAGTCAAATTCATTCTCCCTGCAATCTCTTCTCACGTTCTGCATTCACAGTCACTGCAGCTATAGCCAGTTCACGCAGTGATTTATGCCGTCACACCCCACGTCTTGCTCAGACCCTTCCAGGTGCTGGGCAGTCTCAGCTCAAGTCATGAACTGTTTCTTGCTGCGTAGCTGCTTTTCCTGCACAGTTTGTGCCTGTGGCTTTTGCTGATTTGGGAAGGAATGCTATGGCTTGGTGTGACTGAACAGACAGGCAGACACCCTCAACATCAGGTCACTGCTGCTGCAAAACCAGACCAGACAGTCCAGAGTCCACCCGCTCGCCCACTCACCTTGATTTTTTCAAGAATTCATTAAAAATATGTGCGTGGCAGTGCTCTTAATCAGGCCTGATATACACAAGCAAGCTAGTAACATCCATCAAATGACAGATAAGCCAGGCAGGCTAAAACCAAAGGGTTCAGCAAAGCATATTTGAATCAGCAAGAATCAAGAACTGCTACACCCTCCGTCAGTGCTGCCTGATAACATTGTACTTGCTTTTGGGTTTCCGTGTTTTAATAAGCAAACAGTGGTGTTTTGTAATCCTCGTGGTTAAAAGACGTAACACCACGTCGTGCTTCTGTGCCTTCTTCCTCAAATTGTGTTGCGTGAGTTAAGCAAGATTTGCAGCATCCTTCAAAGGGTGTGAGAGTTTCGGTGAATTTGGTACTTAAAGGTCACCCTAGAGACTCGTCCCATGCAGAACAGAGAAGAAAGAAAGGCAGAAGTTTTCATTCACCCGTTTCAACAGCACATAGTACAAAGGTGCAGTTTTCACTTTCCAAGACCCATAGGAGTTAGCTCCATTCAAGCTTAGTTCATCGCTTTCACTGAAATGGGGCCCATGGAAATGAGTCTCCAGGCGCAGGTTCCCCTGGAACAGCGGAAGGCGTGTTGGAGGCTTGATTCCCTGACATCAGCACAAATGCCCTTAGTTTTGCTACAGGGTTTGGCTAAAGAGGGTATGAAGATTCTTTTGCAGAGCTGAGGATAGAAGCCCAGACGATAGCCTCCCAGTGACACCCTCTGATCCATAGACAATCATCCTTTTGCTTCCTGATTAGTGTCTTTTTCCTGGCATGACCACCATGCCAGCCTTGCTCTGCTGTGCCCATTTCAATCCTCAAAGAGTCAATGGTAGGAAAGATGTAGGAGCATCACTGTCTTATCTCCTCCCATCCTCTTACAACAGGGATGGATCGTCTTTTTTCGATTAGCAGCTTTCTTCCTACAGCCAACATTTCAGTCCAAATTTTAGATTACTCTTCTAATTTCTAATGTCTTCTGGTTTGTACCAAGACTCAAACCTACCCAATTTAATGTGATGTCATGTCAGAAAGATAAGAAATGGCAGATTATTTGATCCATATGATTAACAAATATTTATGAGGCTTATCCAGAAAGTGACTTGTCCTCAATGTAAGAAGGCTGTGCTTGGGTTTAAATCCTGGTCTAATCCTACAAGAACTGCCTGGAACTTTTCTAGTACCTACATGTCTTGCTATCTAGATCTCCATCACCATAATGCCTGTGCTCCTCCCAGTAATAACACTCCCTTTCTCCCGCTCTCTTTGCCTTTCTTGCCAGCCTATAAGAACGGATGAACTGATAATTTGAAGTAAAGCTTTTCGTGTGTGTGTGTCGATGGAGTGCAGTTGTGTATCAATACTTGTGATAAGGTGTATAAATGTTACCTGGTCATACATAGCCACCAGCTGCGCTAACTAGATGTTAGCATAGCTAGATATTGGATCAGTAAACCTGGATTAAGGGAATTCACCCACTGATTTCAGTACCAGTAAGTAACTGGAGAAACAAGCCAGCTGCCGCACAGCTCAAAGTGTCCTCCCCATTACAGGAACTGGTCAAGCCTATGTAGCTACAAGGCTAGTGGGGTTAGATTTTGTTCTCATGGAGGAGATTCAATAGAGCTCAAAAAAGTAAAAGCAAAGCCAAAGCAACCAGAGCATAGAAGACTCGATACCATCTCTTCAAAGTTTTAGGTGAGGCGCAAATACCGAGTTCATCACACCCATCTAAAACGCTGAGCTTATCACATCCATCTAGTGAAAGGCTAAGGTCACTTCTTTCGCAGCGCTCCTTTGGCACTATTTAAATGCTCAGAGCAGCATTTTCTTTTTGTCGTTTCTCTCTGTCCGGTATTGTTTAGAGATTTAAAAATTAAATTAATCAGCATCTTGGAGCGTAAGTTCCACGGCTGCTTTATTGTGAAATTAAGGCGTGACTCACAGTAGCTGCATATCCACCTTTGAGGCTGGACTGGCTTTGTTATTTTTGTGTGTTGTTTCTTTCCACGCTGGCTTTGCAGCAGGACTTGTAGCCACACAATATAATGAGCTGAGAAATGGCAGTGCGTCATCCAGGGTGTGGCTGAGGAGCGATGTCGCAAAGAGAGATGGCAAGATTACAGGGAGGATCCGAGCAGGATCTGGAGGAGGGCGAAGACTGAAATGTCCTGCAACAACAAAAATAACAATTTGTGCCTGCAAATCAAGAGAAAGAGAGTTCTGCAAACTCTGGTTGACCTACCAGGGGAAAATCAGGGGGAAAAAACCCAAGCGTTTTAAAGCGCTGGCTGCGAAGAGGCACACAGGTGCATGTGCACACAGGGCAAATGAGACCAGCTCCCTTGGCAGTTACAGCACACTCAACACTGCCCAACGGCCAAGTGCGGCTGCGTAACGGCAGCTACGGAAAGTCACCGTTGTGTCCGCTCAAAGAGCGGCACCGCTTGAATTTCTTCAGCTAGAAACAAGCACTTCTGGGAGCAGTAGAAATTACGCTGCCTGGTTTCCTGTGGCTCTGTATTTTGTGGTTGATTATCCGAGGCTAATAAGGGGCAAGAGCTGCATAAAGCTTTTCCTGTGGTCAGGGCATCCTGTGTGGATTCTCCGGGGTCTAATAATACAGTTCACCTTCCTCTTCTGCCCTTCCTTCAATGAGGCACTAATTTGGATGTCTGTCTTCTGCACAAGTGCCAGACTTTCAGAAATCTGTCCCAACTTTTTATCTGTAAGGGCTCTGTGTCTCTGGAAAATGTGTCCGAAGCTGGCCAGCTTTCTCCAAAGCTGCTGTGGCAACATATACACACAGATACTTCATCAGCTAAACCTCATTTACTTAGGAAGCCAGGATTCATTAAAAAGAAATAAAACTAAAAATCACACCTTCCCCAAAGCAGTAACACTGCTAACATAATTCATGTGCTGACCAGGCCTGCTTTGGAAACCCAGGGCTAAACTCTTGAGAGTTGCTTAGCGATTAAGCAAATGGCATCTTACACCAGAAGCGGCAACCGCGGGCACAGGTCTCATTGCAGAGGTTCATCAGTGCAACTGTGGCATAGGAAATATAAAAATATAATGCTCACCAAAAGGGTACTGTCAGGAAATACCCCAGGAACAAAGTGCAGAGGGATAGACTTTTGTGTTTTCATTTAAACAGGAAAGGTAGATGGAAACCAAAACAAACGAAGCTATACTTAAAATAAAGATTACTATGTTCTAGGCCACCAAAGGTTATAACACCTGACCTAAGAATGGGTGGGGATGTTTGGGATAAAGGAAGGGAGTCCTGGAAAATCGTGGACTTATCTAGATAAGTTTCATGGAATGAAAATAAACAACCGATATCTGCTAAGGGGTACATGGAATAAGTCAAACAGGACAGCCTGGTGGTTCATGTGGTTTTTTGGTGTTCATGGATAATTGGGTGTGCCAGAACCACAGGCTGTCATGGCAGTGCGCTTTGTGTAGCTTCTGCTCGTGTACCTGTTTACCTGACCTTTGAGGTTAGCGGCAAAATCTCCCATTGACTGAAGCTGGTCTTTCTGCCCTGTTTGCAGCCTCAGCAGAACAAGGCGAGGAGCTGCAGGGTTCAGTGTTGGGAATGCTGGCAGTCGGCTGCCAGACTTTGACATACCACGGTGAGATGTTTCCCTGTGTACGTGCCACCTGGCAACACTGCTTGGGGATACAGCATTGTTTTTAGGAATCAGGCCAATTCCAAATCTGTTACAACTTATCCCAAAAGCAGTCGTTTAATGGGAGCCCGTTCATCAAAGCCCTCCTGTTGTTGTTGTCGTTGTTGTTTTAGGAGGACAGACAAGCTGCTAGTTCTCTGCTAACACAAATGCTAAAGTCGTTTCATGATTGATGCCAGTTATTGTTTCTCAGAGGCTTAAAAAATGGTGGTGTAGTATCTACATTACATATATATATATATAAAATACAAGTGTAGTATTTATGTGCGTATAAGTACTTTTAGGAGACTCCAAAAGCTTATCCTAAAGGTGCAGCCTTGCAAAGAGTTGACCATCTTGGCTCCAGTCCAGCAAAGCACTTAAATATTTGGTGAACTCAGCAAGACTCTTCACATGCTTCAAGCTAACACATCCATAAACAGATTGTTGGACCAGGCTCACAGAGGCTGCACTAGAACTGCACCTTGCACAAGAGAAATCTTCCCCACGCTACTCATGGTCTTTATGGCTGGCATGGCCATTTGCTTCCTCACAGACAGCTACCAACAGGCCACATCCGCACTCCCATTCATTGTCTGGCCGTGAAAAAAGGAAAAGGAAAAAAAAAGCTTCAGTGGCTTCATCATTTCACCTCGGTGAAAATTCTTTAACAGGGGACAAACAAGGTGAGAGGGAGGCAGTTTTGCATGCAGTGCTGTAGAGAAAAGATTTCCCTTCCCCATATCGGCAGTCTCTGGACAGCAATAAATCCACTCAGTGCTAAAGAATAAAGTGATTCCTAAAATAAACAATTCAGACTTCGAACCGTACGATAAGCAATTAGTATGTTTGAATGATTGGGTGTAACTGTAGGCAGAGAGAAGCTACAAGACCAGATGTGCATATGAAGCTAAACATAGGCTTTACAGGATCTAATCAAATCAGTCCACCATCTGGTATGAAAAGAAAAATCGTGTGACAGACCTGGTCAACATGAGACAATGGCACGAATTCCTGGATAACGAGCTTAAGCTAAATCAATATGTTCCGCAAGTCAGAAATGGAAGCCTCCATAAAATGGATTGCATTAGTTCAACTAAATCATATCTGATTTTACAAAATTAATACTATTTTCTCCTATGAACTAGACCTTAGGTGACCTGCCACAGCTAACAAGCTGGGAATATTTGAAAAAAAAGTACATGCAGGTAGAATAGCTTATGGCAGACAAAGGTTCGCATACACTCTGCTCTCCATACTAAATAAATCCTACCCATCGGATGACTCTTTTCCGAGCAGTTGGTGTTAGGGCCCCCAGATCAAGTGTTTCTAAGTCAGAGATGCAGCGAGTGCATCCTGCTTCGTGTTAGCTACCTTGGGAGGCAGGAGCTGCAGCAAAGGCTGGAAACAGAAGGAAATGATAGGGTCTTGGAGGGCATATCTAGGTGGTGGGAAGCCTGTGAGACCAGAGGTGGGCCACTGCTAGAGAAGCGGTGTTCAGTGGGCTGCTCTGGGGGCCACGGTGGTATGGAAACCCTGGTTTCATATAATACCTCGCAGACACTCTTGGAATGTCATTGCTTGCCTCTTGGGGCCTGCTGTGCTTTGCTGGCTTTTGCTTGTCCATGCTTAGGTTTGCAGCTTGTTGTAGGGATGAGGGCTGCATGCTGGGGAGGAAGCCTGTATGTCCGGTGGGGCTTCCAGAACCAAAGCACCCATGATACAGCGGCTGTGACGGCAGGGGATGGGGCTCAGCAAGGCAGTGGCTCTCCTGGTCCTCCACCCCTGCCGCGACACCTTGGGCTGTCCGGTGGGCACAGCTTCATAGTTTTGCCCACTTGAGCGAGGCAAACAGGAAGCTAAAGTCAATCCAGCTTAACCAAAAAGCAGAACTTGCTGTTGCTCCATGACGTTTTGATCGGTAACACAAATCGTGCTGTCTTCTCTCCCTCCTCCGTTTCGTGCCGCATCCCCCGGCACCAGCAGCCCAGACATGTTGCAGACGACTGCACGAAGGTCTGTGCAGCTCAGCCTTTTTGAGTAGTTCGCAGGCAGGGAGAGAGCAGAGCCTTCAGGAGGTGACAGGGACTTTATTTGATTTATGGGGCTTAGCTTTTGATACAGAGCTCCACCTACTTAGCATCAGATGAGCGTGTTTGTGGGTTTACAGATTTACTTCGGTGCTCCCGCAGACCATCTTCCCCTTCTGCTACTCCTCTGGAAATAGTTCAAGTCAGTCTGTTGTGCACTTAATTGATACTTGCTTTCCCAGCCTCCAGAAATCATATTTAAAAGATAGGCACAACCTGGAGGGAGGGATTTTTCTGGCTTAATGTGAGAGGATTTGGGGGAGACCATGTGGCTACTCCAACTGAGTTTTCCACACATGCCTTTTGTTTATGGTGTGCCTGTGCAAAACATGTCAGGAAAAACCTCTCAGGGGAGTTAGGAATCTGTCCAGCATGTGGCAAATCCCCAGCACGATGCAGCCCTCCTTCTCCACGCTGCTGCCATTCCTAGCATCCCTTTCTCTGCAAGGCATTTCTGCAGCAGGAGCCCACCAGGGTAAAACGGGGTATTTAGATAAAGGGTTGAGACACCAGCTTGGACAAAGAGAGGCTCGAAAGCAACCTCAAATCGCACGTAGGTGTTGAAAGCCAACCTGGTTGGTACTCCAGGTGAAGGGCAGGACACCCTGCGTCCCACAGTTTGACCCAGTTCCCCTTCAGGGCTTGCTGGGACTCACTGGAGCTAGTTGGGAGACATTTTCTTTGTCTATCAGCCCTGCATGTCACCATGCAGTCCAGCCCCTTTTCACGGAGAGGATGTTAAAATGAATATACATTTCAACACTCCTTCAGCTCACCTCGTAGCCCCAGTAACAACAGCGTAATATTTTAAACTGCTTTTGCAAGTCTCCTTTCTACAGAGCAGTTGAAAGGATATAAAAGCATTTTAACAATTTTATAGATCGTCTCCGGAGAGCTTTTGTGATGTGGGAGAACAGGAGTTTTGTTGGCATTTGCCCGTGGCCAGCTGCCAAACTCACCTGTCTCCACCGAGCCTGCGAGGGGCATATCACATCTCTCTGGAAAACTCTGCGGCCAGCCCCGGATGGCTTCTCACTTTACTCAGCTGAAAAACACGTTGCACAATTTAACCCTTTGCCCATGCGCTTGCCTGGGTGTGTTACTCAAAACCGGCAACTCGCCCCGTCTGGGCTTAAGGAAACCGATAGCTGCGAGGTGGTTTTGGAGAAACCCAAACCCAGGACTTTCTTGTGAAAAGCCTTCACCCCTGTGAAAGTTCTTCTCACCCTGCAAGTCATCCTACTGATTTCGGTCAAGCCTTGAAGTGTCCACAGCTCTCCTTTTGTCACTCCTTAATCACGGTTAACCAGCCTCCAAATTTGACCCCTTTTTAATAGGCTCCGATTCGACAGGGTACTTAAGAATTTGTCTTTCTGACTAAAGTTTTACCAGCCTAGTTGCACGTTCAAAGTAAAGCATATTTTAGAGCACCTGAAGCCAGAAAGCAGTGGCTTGATCCTGCGTATAAAATACAAAGCTAAGGATTAGAAGGGATCTGCCACTGACCACACCTTCTTACGGGTCACTTAATTTTGCAGGGTCCTGCTTCTAATTTCAAAAATGACCATTAAAACCCTCCCATGTATACGGTTGACACGGGAGAACTGAGCAGCTTTGTTAATGTTCAGGAAATATTTGGAGATCCTTGTGTGGAAGGTGTGATAGAAGTGTAGTGTAATCTGCTCCCTTATGGATGAATTTCTCCTTTTCCCTCACTACAAATGAATATTTACATTCTCCACCCCCCTACTCTCCTGGAAAGAAAAGTGCATAAAATTATCCCCCATCACATTCTTTCACTGAGTTGGCAAAATACAGAGAAATACAGCAAGTTTAAATGATATGGAATATGCAGGCACAGCTTATCTAAGATCAAGTGTGCAGATCAAAATCAACAAAGCCTCACAAAAGAAAGCCCCAAAAGATCTTTCATCTGCCTGATCCCATTTCCCTGCCTACACCTCTTTTTACCCTACTGTAATGTATTAGTTCTGCTTTAGTTTCTGCTCTGTGCAACATTTCTGCTTAAGAAAGATTCTGTTGAGTCATTACCAGCATCAGCGAAACAGGCTTTTCAAGAATGGAGGAGAAAATAAAGGCTGTGGTTTTTAAATTAATTCCATGCTGTTTAACCCTTAAACCACTAGTGTCTTCCGGACTTCCAACCAATTCAATGCTGAGCGGAATAACTAGCACTGTTCAGTGCTTCTCTTGGTGACCACACCAGAGAGAGAGACCGGCCACGACAGCGTCGACCACCCTCTCCTAGGAGCTACGGGAAGAGGCAGAGATGCTACTGGTGGTGTGGCCTCAGGCTGGCCATGGCTGCGCCTCAGCCAGACACAGCCTCTGCCAGGGTCCCTTCCCCTCAACCAAAGCGCATCAATATCTACTCGAGTTGTTGTTCGATGGTGACTCGCCCCAAGCCAGGCTTGGCACCAATGGCCCCACAGCCAGGAGGGAGGTGCAGTGAGCAGCCCCCATCCTCCCGTGCCCACACACCTTGTCCCTGCCTGCCCTGGACACAGCTCAGGCGGTGCCAGCCATGCACCCGAAAGCACTCAGGCAGAAATAGTGCTGAAGGGCTATACTATCTAACTCATACTCTAAATGCTCCCTCCCTGCTTGAAAATGCTGCCTCAGATAACCCGCACCCACACCAAAGGAGAGATAGGGAGAGAGACTTTTCTACTAGGACTCAGTGGTCATGAAAATAGAAATGAAAGAGAGACGATCACATCTCCCCCTTTATGAAGTGGGAGAGATACTCCACTCCTCCTTCCCCCAGCAAGTTATATAGGAGAGAAGAGCGGTTGCCAAAATGATATCACTTGAATAAGCTCCTGGTACCTTGAGGTTTGAGGGGCCCCCAGGGGAGCAGGGGGGAGCAGACACTTGGAGTGAGAAAAGGCAGAGGAGGGGAAAGCGGATAAGGCGATTTTCTTTGCCTTGGTTTTTAAAGCAATCTCAGCCTGCTAAACTTTCAGGCCGTGCTGCCAATGGCTATTTCCAAAGTTATCTTTGCACAGAAAAAGGCTGGAATCCTTCCCTCTCTCTTATTTTCTCTGTCTCCCTTTTTAATGAAAGCTCGGTTTAGATCTGATATCACTTTAAAAGGTTTGCTATCAAAGTTTATTAGACCCACTGGGACAGATCACAGTTTTCAGAGGCTCAGAGTTTCACAGCAGATAACATCCAATGTTCTTCAAAATGCTCATTTTTCTTGGGCTCATCTGTTACACAAAGCTGCACTGTATTCAAGCATCCTTAGAAGCAATCCCAGTTGCTTACGGGATGCTGGCCACGGTTTTGCCTTTAGAGTAAACGAGAGCGGTCAGCAGTCCCCAGCCTGTCCCGCTGGCTGATACTAAGTGAAGGCAAGCCCTGCCAGCACAACGGGATAATGCCTGCTTGGGGCTCCTAGATAAAGGCCAGGATTTCAAAACACAGTAGAAAGTATGAAAGCAGCGCCCCTTTAAAAATCCAAATTTGCCTTTCCCTGCTTAAAAATAATAATAACTAGGAAAGACTCCTCTGCCTGGGGACTGTGCCTGATAAATTTCAGCTGGAAAGCGAAGAAATGAGAGGAGAGATTAGCCTGTCAATCTTCCTATAGAACGGTTGTTCTCTTTTATAATGAAGTCATTGGTATTATTATGTGGTTTTTAGCCGGCTATCCTCCTAACAATGCATGGGAATAAACATCGTATCTGGTAGGATCTCTGACTATAACATGTATCACAGAGGCATCTATTTACAGTGTGAAGGGAGGGGAGCTGTTTTGTTTCCCAAGACAGTAATGGAAAGCATGATGTCCTACCACTAAGGGTGGTGAAGCACTGGGAGAGGTAGTGGGAAAAAACACTCACCATAAACCGAAGAGTGAAAGAGAGTTTCAGGGCAAATATTTGCAGGATGCATCATCACCCAGAGAAGCTGGCAACCCTGGGAAAAGGCTGAGAGACAAAATGGTTGGCTCCAGCGGTCAAGTGCTTGGGCCACCCATGTCCTCCTATCCTTCTGCTGCCACTTCACATGGCTTTTCACCCTTCCCTGTGACTTTGTCATGTCGTTCAACCTTTCTAGAGCAACAGACTAGATAAAATTTGGAGGAACTGGTGGTTCTCCAATGCCAGCCCTCCCTGCCAGGCTTTATCCTCACAGGGCTTTTGGCCAGTGAGTGCATGTGCAACCATTTGACAGCTCGTCTGCTTTCCTATTCCTTAACAGGTCATGCAGATGGACCAGAAGCTAGATGACATCCTGAGCACGCTCCAGGCTCAGTTCGGGGATCAGCCACAGGCACAGATGTCAGGGCCGGCCACCCCACCTGTCAGACAGCTACAGACAACCTCGGATTCCCCCAAAGCCAACCGGAAAATTTGAAAGCTAGAGGAAAGCCACATGCCACCCTCTCATTCTTTTACGTCCGGTTATTTTTGAGTCTTGGTGTCTCAGGATTCGGCTGTGTCGCGGGTGAAACGACATACTCTGCTGTATTAAATTAAAATTTGGGGGAAAAAAAAAAAAAAAAAAAGAGAAGCATCAGCAAGAAGCCAGTCACGACCCTTTGGAGAGCACATAAGTTTTGCACCTGTTTCATTAGCCATCGTTAGCTGTCCTCTGCCAGCCTACGGCGGTCCCGTGCAGCTCACCCCATTTTGATTACCCCCACGGGCACAGGGTGTGCTGTGGAGGTAAGCATCCCAGCGAGGGTAAGGATGACCCTTTCTCGTGGGCGCGGAAGGGGAAAAGGACTGTTTTTGGCATTTAATCACTAAGTTTAATGCTCACAGCATGCCTAAAAGGGGGAAAAGAGCCAGCATTTGAACATGAAACAAATGGAAATCAGTGAACAGGAAAATTAAACAGCATGTTTTGACTTCTACCAAGCAGTGAGGATCACAAGAAGGGCAGATTTATATGCTAGTGCGAATGACAAAGTAAAGACAACAGGCTACTGATTAAAAATATGGAAGTGTACACAGACTGCTTGACATATGAAAGACTGAAGCAAAGGCTTCAGCTAATTAAAGCAAAGGGTTGCAAATGAGATGAGATGCATGTTGGAACAGACAGGCAAGAGAGATAGTATCTGCGTAGGCTTACTGCACAAGAACACTGTAATAGCTATCAGCTACACTGATGACTGTTATGCAAAATGTTCTCAAGTTTTTACCTTCATTCAGCAGTCGTTGTTGACTCCAGTTGCCTTAATTTTAACATAAGAAACCTGTATGGTAATTGGCTGCGAAATATCCGTAAAGCTCCCTTCAAGTCACTGAGTTACAGGGTGCTGCAGGAGGGCTGCAGCGGGGACTGAGAACCCCAGTGTTTCTTAAAGAAAACAAAAATGCACATACTGTTGATGAAAGTTAATCGCTGTTTAAATAAACTGCTGTATATAATTTTAAATGCTAGGGTTTGGGGGTTTTTTTTGCCTTGTAATCTGATTGTAAACCAAGTGCGTGTGCTGGCTGCTGTACTGTCACTGTGAAATGGGTCTTACCTGGCACGCCACAAAAGGGGCGATACACCACTGTTGCTAAATATGTAAATAATAAAGCAAGCTAAAAAGGGTGCAGTCTTATTTAGTCAAGTCTTTTTAATAGATTTGCATAACCAACCGTTTGAATGAGCCGAAGTCTGCAGAGCGGAGACCTGATTCCTGGGAAATCCTAAATATATTCTATTCCCACTCATATCCATGGAAGCAAAGCCTGCGCTGCATTTAAAAGCAACCTGAAAGACTGGTCCCTTAATAAGCATTTATTTGGACTAACGACTGGTCCGTTTCAATGTAATCAAATTAGCTTCTAACTATTTACCTGTCCCTTTAAAACTTTTTCCCAGGTTTGTGTCTGGGAATTCAAGCTTGGAAAGAGCACAATGAGACTGATTCCAATCTTTAGATTGCAGGCGCGTCTTAGACAGAATATTAATGATGTGTGAGAGGCAATAAAAAAAAAAAAAAAAGCAATGTGGTTTTAATTAAATCAGCTGACAAGCCGCCGTTCCATCTTGTCTGATTACTACAGAGTTACTGAACATGACCAAATACAGCGTGTAACATGGGAAAATGGTAAATAATCATTGTCAGGGCATTGAATTGCTCCTGGCTTTCAGTCAGGGTCATGAGCTTCCGCAGTGGTCCTTCATATAACCTCATTGACCGGCCACTCAGCCTTAAATGGGCAACTGGACACCAACGGTAGGTACTGTTTCATCAGCCCCAGGTAAAAAATATCTCCCTGGAGATCCCTTTGCCCCAGAGGTTCAGCAGAGGAGCGGCACAGCTTTCAGCAGAAGGGCTCAGGGACTTCTATGGCCAACGCAAGGTGAAATTTCCTTCTGGTGCACGGCAGATATTTGTGTGAGGGGTATGTGTGGTCACTGTTTTGAGAACCGAGGAATGCAACTGTATTTTACTTACTAATGAGTCTCAACAGAAGTGTAAAGGCACTATATATACAGTAACACCTACTACTCTGAAGTGCCTGGAAAACACACTAAACGCCCTTCTCCGGAAAATTCAGTTGAACATAATATAAGTGGTGTCAGCTACAGAGAGTGTCAGAAGGGATGAGTGAGTGGGAGGAAAGGATAAAGAGGCCCACAGTGGTCACTTCAGAAAAAAACAATGTGTGCAAGTCCGTGTGTCTGTGTGTGCGCATGTGTCTTTTCTTTTTTAAACCACAGGCCAAAATTTCTCCAGCAAGCCTTCAGTGAGGCCACAGCCTGAGCCTTTAAGGGTCTGAAAATCCATCAGCGCTGGCCAGCCACCCGCTTTTCGGCTGGCCACTGCGAGCACTGCAGCGTGGCATAACATGTTCCGACAGCACTATCGACATGGCACTGCGACCATCACTCTTGCCACAGTGGAGAGATAAGAGTGTGGTGTGGCCTGAACAAATAGCCATGAGGAAGGAAGAAAGCTGGTGGGAGACACCCATTTTCACACCATTTGATGATATTAATGGTTAAAAAAGTAAAAGCAACATAGCTTAGACTTACAAATCTCCACAGACACATCTAAGACCGGAGTTGCCATCTAGCAAAATCTTTCTGATTGCCCAGGGCTTAAAGTATCCAGGAGTAGCACTGATGTGGCCATCTGATAACACTACCTGACCCTTCCTCTGAGCAGAGATGGTTTTACACAGCTGAACAGACTTTTTTTGCATGTCATGAGTATTTTGAGTGCCCCTTTACCAAGATGTGCTATCAGCAAATATTCAGGAGAAAGCTGTGATTTCCCAAGGCAAGAACTGACTTATACCCAATGTGGTTTTGTCGGCCTTACCATCCACTAAGCAGGCAGTAACAGCACCAGATCAGGGTCATTGTGTATGTTGCAGCAATGAAACGGAAAGAGCAGGGAAGAACCATAGGGATGAGCTTCACGAAACCCCAAAACCCTGTGGAGTCCTCTTGCAATCACAAGTCCTGTGAAGTCATGAGATGATCTAGTCCATCAAGGAACAGCATCAGAAGACCATCAGGTGCACTACGGCATTTTTTGCTAAATTTGCTAACTGCAGTATGGATTTGTTGGGTGAAACAGCATGAAAAATTGTCTTCTGGAAGAGTTCTTCTAAGGTAAAGTTGTCATAATTCTTGTGTGTGATTGGAAAGAAATTAAATTTTTCATAAGTTTAGAGGGTCCTGCAGTTTACTTCCTTGATCCAACTGCCTGACTTGCCTGAGCTTACTCTTACAGGCTGGAGTCCTGTAGGGAATAAATATGCAGCATAGCTGCAGAGGAAAGTTTGACCCCTATGTGTGCCATTATTTAAGTACTTATGTGAAATCCTGGTTGGAAGATTATAAGTAGAGGTCTTGTCCAAAACTCTAACTTCTCTAAGATTCAGTAAAAGGAAGAGAGGAAAGGTAGATTTACATGAAGAATTCTGCCTGTGCATTATCTTTCTGAAAATTGTATCATAGAACTATAGAATGGTTTGGGTTGGAAGGGACCTTAAAGATCACTTATTCCAACNTCTTCCACATACTTCAACATAACTTCCAGGAGGATCTGCTCCATGATCTTCCTGGGCACTAAGGAGAAGCTGACTGGTCAGCAGTTCCCAGGGTCCTCCCTATTACCCTTTCTGAAAATGGGTGTGATATTGAGTATTCCTTCTCAGTGGTGGCTCTAACAGGAGGCAAAATTACAGGGAAGTCCAGTTGTGTGCTTTCATCTCCATTTCTACTAGCATTAGTGCACTGATGTTCATCCTATTAATTTCTCCATGACGGGAATCTAGCACACACATCACACACCCAGGTGCTGACCAAAGAGTAGTTCATTCCCCCAGCCACTCTTCTCACATCAGTCAAATAGCATGATTTAACTTGGTCCAATGAAGTTATCTGCACTGTGCAGCCAGGTCTGTGATGGTCCCACGTTGTCTTTTGAGTCAGAAGAGAGGCAAAGACCAGGCAGCCAAGGTCTCCCAAGGCCACGATATCAGCAGGGGTGGCTGTCAGGAATGCAGTTTACCAATGCATCAAAAGGCAAGAGTACAGGAGATCAAGTAAAGATTAGCTATTTATTTTCAAAAAGATCGCATGTTTTTCTACCTGATCCAATTTCACTGTGAAGATACACGGTGTCCTCCCTTACTAGAGACATCGACACCAACCAAAACAAGATTTTCCACATTCCTTTTAATAATGCATGGCATCCCAAAGCCTGCTGTCTGCCTCTGATGATGCAAGATGCTCAGAAGTCATTACAACAAAGCCCGAGGGGATTATTTTCTCATTTCCATAATTACACAGTCGGTAATATTATCGTGAACCAATCTTATCTCAAAATGTATAGACAGATCTTTAATGATGATATTTCTGAAGTGATGTGTGGGATTAAAGTCCTGTGTATGATAAGGCTGCATCAGTGAGGGAGATAAAAAGTTCAGCTTTCACCAGCTGTGGGCTTTCATTCCTGAGAAAAGGTGACTGTGCCCCCAAAACAGCTGATACGGGTCACAGGACAGAAATCCGCTGCCTCATCAGGAAAAATTTTTCCATCTCTAGGGAGTAAAAAGTGAGAAAAGACTCTCCAGCCACAGCTGTCCCTTTCAGAAGTGGGTCCATTTAGTGGTCCTGGAGGTTTTCCATCCACCTGCCTTGCCCTGGCATCACCAGAGGAGCCTGTGTTGGAAGTCCTTCTCACCTCGGGAGGGCCATGAATAAGCTCCCAGCTCACTAGCTATGGAGAACGAGTGGGATTCTTTCGGTGCTTCTTTTCTCAGTACCTCAAGTAGTTTTCGCTTCTTACTGATGTTTCAAACCTAAGCCCTGAAGGGTCTGCACTGATAAGTGTATTTAGGATGCGCTGTGCTTTGCGGAGCCCTAAATGGCCGGGCTCATTCAGCACTCTTCCAAACAGCCTGGACACCCTGTCTAAAAAGAAAACCACGTTTTAGGGACATAGGGTGAAAAATCTCAATCATCAAAATTGCATTATTTAGTATTCTGAAGGAGTACATGCTAAAATCGTTGTAATGGCCCAGGAAAAGCATGGTGAAGGGCCTGGGTGAAGGTCTCTCTCGGGCATCAGCTCTAGCTCGAACAGAGCCCAGCCAACAAAACTAAACAAGATGGTACTCTTCTACCTCTGTGGTAGGAAAAGGTTTGAGTTCCTCTCAGCCGGCCTGAAGAGCAACCTCTTTTCTTAGTTATAGCAACTTCTTTATCAAGGGACATTCAAAGGTAGCTGGATATATTAAACATTGAAAAAGGGAAAAAAGTCTAACTAACTTTTTAATCTTCTCTTAACGGTCATTGTCTTTTTTCTCACTGCACACCACATGCTTTTCTTACCTTCAGAGAACCCTGAGCTCTGGATTATATTCGTGTTATTGGTGCTGGGGATGCGCATGTGCTCCCTCCTGCTCTCTCCCTGTCATACAGTAAGCAGTGTCTGACAGACACGAAAGAGTAAAACAGCAAAGAGCATCTTCCGACAACGAGCTGTTTTGCCAAAATACTCATTATGTTGGGCTTAGCCCTTATTATGGTTTACAGTGGCTCCCAAATGCCTCTGTAAAAGTACAATGTCTCTGCCTAGATTCCTGGCTGAGCACCCGTTCGTCTCAGGGTTTGGATTTGGTGCATGTGGGTTTGTGAACAGAATTTTAACTCATCTTCGGATGTTATTTGATCTCCCCATGGGGTGGGTGGAGCCGCGTGGAAGGGACCGGCTCGACACAAGCGCTAAAGGGAAGGGGATTTTTGAACTCTGTGATTAATGTAACTGCAGTAGCTCGCCTGTCCAACCAGACTGGCAAAGCTTGTTCCTTGTTTAACCAAAGAATCATAATTTTCAAGAACAATGCCTGCCAAGCATTTGCCTGAGACTTACCACAGCCATAGAGGGGAAAGAAAATTCACATTTTAAAAATACCTGTCGAGCACTTCTTATGGGTAGCTAAAATGCAGCTTTTCTTCTTTACTGCCATGTACCTCAGGTTGTCGTGTCTGTTGTTAGGAGAGCCTAAACATATCCAAATAGCCTAACATTTTACACCTACTGTACCTAAGGACCAAGCTACAGAGAAACAGAGTCCTTGGTGTTTCAAATGAAGCAGCCTCTGGCTGACTCACAGGTTACAGGCAGCCCTCACCAAAAAGGTTTGAGAGGCGGTTTGTTTTGCCAAAAGACAAAAGAAATGCTCGACAAAGCATGCTCTGAGAAATGGAAAAGCTTACATGAGGGGGAGCACAGCACTGGAGGTCCATGAGTACCACTTGCAGCCAAGACGTTTAGAGTCACTGAGCAGCAGAAGGGACAGGAGTGGGATCTTGCCACATCTCCTGGCCTCTGCTCTGCCAAGTGAGCAATGTTTCGCTTAAGGCTAGCCCAGCTCGTCGTTCAGTCACCTCCGACACCACGGGTGATGTGATTATAGCATGCAAAGGCAGTATGTCAGTTCCTCTCTGCCAGCAGCTTGCCCTTTGTCATTGTCCTACAGTGTAACTTGTTGTTTAGCCTGGAGAGAAGGAGGCTGAGGAGAGACCTTGTCGCTCTCTACAACTACCTGAAAGGAGGGTGTAGCGAGGTGGAGGTCGGTCTCTTCTCCCAAGTAATATGCGATAGGACAAGAGGAAAAGGCCTCAAGTTGTGCCAGGGGAGGTTTAGATGGGGTATTATGAAAAATTTCTTCACTGAAAGGGTTTGTGAAGTATGGAACAGGCTGCCCAGGGAAGTGGTTGGGTTGCCACCCATGGATGTATTTAAAAGACATGTAGATGCAGCGCTGAGGGACATTACTTAGTGGTAACTTGGCAGTGCTAAGCTAATTGTTGGAATTGATGATCTTAAAGGTCTCTTCCAACCATAATGATTCCATGATTCTGCTCTTGAAGTTTGGTGACTTGGGAGACTTTGCAAGCGGCTTCTGAGTTTCAATCCAAATGACCCCAGTCCTCCTTAACATTTCTAATGCATCCCAGTAGGGTTCTTCAATTAGCTTAGTGTTTGTGGTGGAGGAGCTGGGGTTTATATCATCAAGGTGTGGGGGAAAGGGAAGCACCCATGAGTTATTATTGGAGCATAAGAGCAATTGCCTGATGCAGTGTCCTCATTCTTTTTGTTTCCTTCACTGAGAATCTTCCCTTTCTGAAACACTAAACAGCTCATTTCTTCCAAGCTAAACAAAGGATTCTGCCAACTACTCATTTTTTTCTACTTTCTACGTCTAATGGTTGGTACAGTAAGTACAAGTTTCCCTTTGTTTGATAGCAGGTCAGGAGGCCAAGAAGAGCTAGGAAGAGCTCCTGTGACACATCAATACTGTGCCAAATTCTTCAGTTTGGCAGTTTGGAATCCATGAGTGTCATCACTCTTGGATTCCACCAAGCCAGTTGGCCAACTCCCAGGAAGAAACTACATTGGTCAGAGACTAGCAGAGTGCAGTAAAACATCAACGAAGTCTCCATCCTCGGAGCAATGTGTGTTCCCGTTTACTGTCCTGATTCTTCCTCTCATCTTTGCTATCATGTTTTTCCCCACAAAACAGTCCAGTTAAGCAAGGCTTCCAGATCCATGCATAAGGAAAGCAATAGCAGTAAATATCAGCACAAACCAATCTCCAGTCCAAAGGGCTGCAGCTGACAGCCTACAGTCATTCCTCTCCACGGGATTTACAAGGAAGAGCACTGGGGACAAGAATGGCTACTGACCTTTGCTGCAGAGACACAGACCACAGAGAGGTTATGTGTTTGATGGGCTTGTGGCCGAAGCAGGCTAAATTCAATGCAGGTATGAATCTAATGGAATCAATGGACTTAAACCACAGACGAATTTGGCTTGATCTCTCTTACCATGTGTCTGAACAAATAGTCGGTAAGTCAAAAGAAGACATAGTTTCACTGATGTCAGTGGAGCTCTGAATTAGCGTCAAATTTTTCCAGTGGCTTGCAAACCCCATATATTACAATGGCAGATAGCATTTTTTATTCCGTGGAAAATGCCTGTGTTTGGAAACAAATCAAAACAGACATGACGGAGGTGCCCGATGACTGTGATCAATATTGTCAATAGCATTGCTTTGAAAGGATTCACAGATACCTGGGCTTCCCTTTGAGTTACATACATGAATGAACCCAAAGCAAAAAAATTGAAATTGTACCAGAACCTTCACATTCTACCTGACTTGGGATCAAAGTCTGAGAAGGTTGCTGCGTGTTCAGTGCTGAGTTAAAGTGGTAAATTATTGAAAATATGTCAGTAATTATCAGGTGGAAAAAAGCTCCCAAATTATCTGGGCTCTACCCATGTAACCATTTCATAAAAATAACATCATTTTCACTGACAACGTTTCGCATGAAACTGAAAATTAAGGTGACAGTGGAATTGTTGAATAAGCATAAAACCAGCTTATCCCTTCAAGCATAAATAGCTGAAGGAGTGGTTTGTTGCGAGGAATCACCTACGACAATCATGCTCTTTCATGTCCTGGGACCGAGCTGCTCTGTGTACTCCCCCCTCCACCCAACCCCCTCTCCAGTTTGGGTGAAGTCATGTGTTTGGCCTTCAATAGGCAGTCCTCATCTACCTGGAGACTGGTTTGGAGAAGCACTGCCTGGAGCGATGGATCACTGGAAATGGAAAGAGCAGGCTGAGGTTGCATAGCTTCTTCTGGCTTCTCCTAAAGTAACCTGTAGCAGGGACTCAAGGGGTATGAGGGCTGGCTGGTCTGTTTGAGGAGGGGAGATGCCTGGGGTGATAACAAGGCCAGCAGAGGCCATGGCTCACCAACAAGGACACCGTTCCAAAGAACTCAAGCAAGACCAGCAGAGCAGGTTCAACCAAGAGTCCAGATCACCTGCTAAGTCCATGGTGGTGAAGAAGGGTGGAGGGAAAGGTGGGAAGGCCCCATCCCAAAGAACTCAAGCAAGACCAGCAGAGCAGGTTCAACCAAGAGTCCAGATCACCTGCTAAGTCCATGGTGGTGAAGAAGGGTGGAGGAAAAGGTGGGAAGCCAAGGCATGTGTTCAAGCTCCAGGTCCATGGGGTAGATGACACAGGCATGGCTACAATGCAGCTGCAGCGTAGCTCAGCTGGGCACCAAGAGGGATAGCCTCTCAGCTTAAAAGTAGTTCTCAAGCAAAAGGGGGGACATGGGGGAATCCTCCAGGCATAGAGATGGCCTTGAGTACAACTGACCAAACCCTGGGAAGCGGGGAAATGAACTCTCTGTCCTTCCCACTGCCACCATCCTGCACACCCGGCCACCTCATGGCATGGCACCGGGTGCCAGGGAGGAGGAGAGTGGGGATGAGGGCACTGGGGCACGGGATCCCTGCTCCATCACAGCCAAGCAGCATCACCCCCTCCCACAAAGGGTTGTGTCCGGCTCTCAGGGAATCAGCCGTGCTGCTGAAGCAGGGATATGGATTCCCCTGCAGGAAAAAAAAGCTTAAAACAAAAGATTTATAAAAGTAGCTGGAAGCTTGGAAAAATGTATACCAAAGAGCAGGGGGAATCGGATGAATAAAAAGCACCCCCAGGTGTCAGCAAGGTAAACAGTGGAAAGGTTGAACGCAGAGCACTCAAATGGCTTTGCTTTCATAAAGTGCTTTTTTTTTTTTTTCCTTTTTTTTTTTTTTTTACTTTTTGTTTTTTTTTTCTTTTTTTTTTTTTTTAGACTTTTGGTTCTGTTTTTCTTCTTTATCTCTCCCCAGCAGCCGCTGACAGATGACCTTTAAAGCCCCAGAGAGCCGCACCAGCGGGTGATTTACTAACAGCTGTGCCAGTCAACAAAACGGAGCGGGGCAGAGGTCGCTGCCGGCCGGGGCTGCCCAGCGAATTCAAGGGTGGGATTTAATTAAAGAAAGATGCATTACACTTTTTATTGATTTGTGTGCGTGCACGCAAGAGCCTTTTCTTTTTTTCTTTTTTTTTTTTGTTTTTTTTTTTTTTGTTTTTTTTTTTTTTTTTTTCTGGTCCCTGCACCTGGACATTTCATCCTGGATGTGTCAGCCTGGCTGTGCTCTGCCTCCCGACCCCCCCGGCTCACCCCCCCAGGACGACGCTAGCTGAAATCCCATCTCACACTTGCAGAGGGGCCTGGGAACAGGTGGGGAGGAGGCAAGTGGAGGGGAACCCAGCAGCTGACGGCGTCCCTGCTTGTCCCTCGATATTCACGGGGTGCTGGATGGGTATTTTGGAAGACGCTGGGTTTTTTCCCCCCCTCTCTCCCTGCAGTAAATCTTTGGCCTTCATCTATCTTCCAGATGATCCACTAGGAGAGGGGGGAGAAAGGCATTAAAAAGAAAAGTTACAGTCTTTTCATTTTGTATAGATAGGATTGAGGGCTCATCCACTCAAGACAGCAGGCATTCTTGGAGCAGAGAAATGCACAGTTAAATGTAAATTCAGTGACTCTGTATTCAGCAGACAGTGCAATTCATTACTTGCACTCATATGCATCTGATCCCTTTTGACTAACTCCGATTTTTATTATTTCTATTATTCTGCTGTTATTTTTATCTGATATTTTAAAATATAATCATAGAATAATAGAATCGGTGTGGTTGGAAGAGACCTTTAAGACCACCAAGTCCAACCATTAACCTGCCCTGACAAAACCCCCTTCTAAACCATGTCCCTCAGTACCACATCTGCCCTTTTCTTAAACACCTCCAGGGATGGGGAATCTACCACCTCCCTGGGCAGCCTGTTCCAATGTTTAATAACCCTTTCAGGGAAAAAATGTTTCCTGATAGCCAATCTAAACCTGCCCTGACATAATATTCACTTATAAACAAACTTACATTCAAGCTAGAACTAAAAATGAACGAGTCTTTAAAGACCTAGAGCTTCAGATGTGGAAACTGGAGTCAGAGCAGGCTTGGTACTGTCTGACTTAAGTCACAACGCTTTTGCTAAGAGCTGAATCACATTGGGAAAGAGCACCTGCATATCCTGGGACCTTTTTTTTAAGGGCTCAGGACCAGGAAGGAGATCACCTTTCTCAAAGAGTGCAGCACAGGGGATGCTGACCTGTGCTGGGACACAAATAGCACAAGAGGGCTGGCCACACACTAAATGCTTTTGAAAGTCGGGCCCCACAGTGACCTCAAATACGTTTGACAATCCTGTTTGGGGCCCCTCGAGATCTCATCCAAAGTTAGGAGAGAGCCTGCATTCTTAATTTGATTATAGTTAAGCATGCGTTGTATCCATTATGTTGACTGATTCCATTAGCCTGAAATGGCTGGTTAATAAATTTGTGGGACACTGCAAGACTTCCAATCCAAGAAGCCCTTTGTATGAGGATGAGGAATACGCAACCTTAAAAGAAATACTACAGGAATTTTTTAGGCAGCATCAATAAAATTCCTTTTCTATTTGACTTTCCCAGCTTGTAAGTTTAAAAAGTGCAGGGACCAGCTTGCCTCACTCTTACACAGCATTGTCCTTTGCTCTGCACAAAGTAACTCCTGAGTCAAACTGAACCCTTCTGCCTGGCTAAGGCCACGGCTATGAGAAAAGTTTCAAGTTTGCTGTCAAATCTTTCAGTAATGGAGAATTCACTGCAGATCCATTTGTTGTTCTAGTCCTAAAATTAAGCTTTCTCAAAATAAATACGATTTTGTGTCCTTTTCCTAGCGCAAATATATCCAGGGGCACTTTTCAACCCTAGAATCTTAAAGGGAGGGGTGGAATCAATTAAGAAAAAATCACCTTGCTTCTTTTCAAAAGTCACTTCCCATACAGACGTTTCTACTAAATCACTTTGCTGTCTTCTCTTGAGCAAAACACATGGAGCTTCTGCCGACTCTCAAGTAAGGCAGATTTCCTAGGCTTCAGGTCACTCGGTGAGCTTTTTTATGAACCCTTTCCAATTTTTCAAACTCTCTTCTCTGCCTTGCTGGTCCCTTTCCAAAATGTGGTGGTTGTCACTGGCTTGGAAATTCCTGTGACAGGTTAGGTTTCCATGGACCTAGGTGCTCCAAGCATTGATGCCAAATTTCACTTAAAAGCATTCTCTACAGCTAACCAGCCGGGACTTAGGTGTCCAGTTGCGATGCCATCAAGCCTTGGGGGGTTTCAGGTGGCTTCCACAAAAGGCAAGAAGAGGCAGCCATATGCACCAACGAGAAAGGAGGTTTCAGGGTAATCAAGGTTATATGGGTTTCCATTCACCTCTCATTATGTTTTCTACCTGTTTGGTTTTATATCCATACCTTGATGGCAGCCATTGTCCATAGGTCAGAATTCTGCAGACCTAACTTGAGGCAAACTCTCTCCAAAAATGGATGTTCTTGGCATAGCAGACTGGCCTGGAATGTCTAGATCTAAACTAATTACACATCCATCACAGACTTCCCGTCATCCCGCCAAAACTCAGATGCCTGTGTTTGGCTGAGCCTTTCAACACAACCAAGGCATCTGTATGTCCAGTTCCCTTTAAAAATGCATGGGAAATAAATATCCAACATCGCTATGTGGCTTTGAAAATCCCCCTGCAATCTCTAACCCTTACTCCCCATCTGTAAAACAGGAATAACAGCAATTCCTACCCCATATCTGCTTTATCAGCCTTGTCTATGCAGACCACAAGTTCTATGAGACATGAACTGGCTGCTGCTAAATATAGGTACAATGTCTAGCACAGTTTTTATTAGAGCCCCTAGGCACTAGAGCTCCATAAATAACCATGTTGACTTTTTCCAGATTAAGAACACATCAATGGGAGCTTTGCTTGAGCAAGAACTGCAGGATCTGGCACTAGTGCTTTTAAACCCTAATAGGAATGAGAGAGTCTGAAGCCTCTTCCAGCCTCATTCACTGCTATCAATGCTTTTAATACCAAGTCAGCTGTTGTGACACAAAGGGTATGTTTCTCTTGGTGCTGTTTCTTGGAACTGAAGAGCCCTCCTGAAGTTTTCATTTTCTTTACTGAAAAGCCCTGCTATGGCAAATCATCAACTCACCAAATTTATAGGAGGCACAGCACTTGGTATGTCACGTCTCTGAGCCCAGCCTAATGATTCACTTGCTTATGCTTTTGTTCCTTTGCTTTGTAGTTCTCTTGATTTCAGCAACTGTCTATCATTTTCATGTGGCTTGCTGGCTAGAATGCCCCCTACTATTCCAATAATCATTGCCCTGCTCGAGTGTTTATTACTGACTGAACCGCTGCACAGACTGGTAAAATGACCTGAGCTGTATGAATTTTCCCTCAAATCTCTGGGGCCTCACAGTTCTTGAAAGAATGTAAAGGAAGGGAAAAGAAAGAAAGAAAGAAAGAAAGAAAGAAAGAAAGAAAGAAAGAAAGAAAGAAAGAAAGAAAGAAAGAAAGAAAGAAAGAAAGAAAGAAAGAAAGAAAGAAAGAAAGAAAGAAAGAAAGAAAGAAAGAAAGAGAAGTTTAGTTATGGGGAAAGTCAAAGTCAAATTTTTCCGCAATGGCAGATTTCTTCGCTGGCTTCCGTGTCTCTGTTACCAAGCATTCACTACATCACTTGCAATATTCAAAGAACAGCTGTGAACTCGCCATGGGATGAGAACTGAGCCAGGTCACATTTGACAGCCTATTGTGCATCTATGCATCAAGAGGCTGTTGCTTAAATTGCATGTGCTCATCCATGTACAAAACGCGCGCCCTGGATAGGGTCTCAGCATGCTAGTGACTGCCTGGTTGTTTGGGTTGTATTTGAATTGAGGTTTGTGGTAGGTGCACTGTAAAAAAAAAAAAAAACAACAAACAAACCACACGCACACATACAAAAACCAGTGACCAATACAAGATAATAGACAGATGTGTAAATAACTGTGGGAAGATTTCCAAAACACAGACTCTGTCTAACTTTTATCAGTGGTTTGTTTTCCCTCTGGCTAAGATTCTCAAAAGTGGGTGCCTAAAGTTAGTCTCTCCTCAGTAAAAGCTTCAAACACATCTTAATAACACAGGAATCTAAGTGCCTGCTAGAACACTTCTTAAAGGCTCTGGAAAATCTCAACCCTCCGTCCACATCTTTAGTGATATGATTTTTAAACGCTCGGAGTTCACAGTAGCTGCTATTGCAGCCGAGGGCGAGGATTCTTCCGAGGAGCCCGAGGAAGTGGGGCATCCATCACACTTTGTCTGCTGGTCTGACACTTCCCAAAAAAAATCACACCTAATATGGATTTCCATGTTCAACATGAATCTAACCTTAAGCTTCAATTTTTTGAAAATCCTGGAGTCAGTTTCAATGCCATGGATGCCACACCGTGGCATTTGTATTTACAAATCGGACCACAAGTACTGACGTTTTGGGGAAGACTTCACAGCGCTGTTATTCCCATATCCACAGCCTATCATTGCTGTCAGATGTGCTAGCTCTAGGCAGTGGCGGGTACACATTTGGCAACAAATAAACAAGCACAAATTCTTCTCTCATGCAAATTTTATTACAGCTTTATGAGGGGACTGTAAAAGATTTCTGTGTTTAGCTGCTTCTTATGGAAAGAGGATTTTTTCCATAGTACTAAAACAAAAACAAAAACAAATTTCACCCCAGGAAGAAGGGCAGAAGGACTCCTGGCACAGATTTTTGGAATAGGCTGTTCCATGCTCCTTATTCTACAAAAGCTCCCTATGGAAAACAGAGCAAAAGGCATTTCTTCTTTCTACAATTTCACTTACTGAACAAGCTAGCCCATGGAGCAGAAATCAATTAGCAAAGGAACATCAAGGCCTGGATATTACATGCAACTCTAGGTATGTGGTGTGTCTAGTGCAGGAGGCTGGATCTCCAGGTTCTCTAGGGGAGAATACTGTCTCCCAAAGGCAATGCATCCCTTCGGGGAACAAGTACTTCAGAAACAGAGGATGAAGCAACCTTTGCAATTGCCTAGCTGCCTCTCCCATGAGGGCAGAGGGAGGCAGCTACTAGGTGCTAGAAACAGTTGAAGTTAAACCCAGGCCAAGGGCTGGAAGGGACCAACACAGCTACAGAAACCCTGGCAGATGCCAAGGGAGAAGCATCTTTGGAAGCACTCTCCAACCATGCTCCCAAATCACTGCTGGTGATGGGACAGAAATCAAAGAGAAGCAGCAAAAAAAAAAATAGAGGGTAAAAATTAAATCAATGCAAGAACTCTTCGCTTCAGCTAGGCCTAAGCAAGCATTTTTTCTCATTGGATTTAGCCTTGCTCTCGTTTCCATAAGGGTCATTTAGAGGTTATGGCTTCCTAATCTTATGTATCGATCTCATGTCTGAGCCGGTTTCAGGATGGATTGTATGTCTCTGCACTACTCGTCAGCCATTTGTTACAGTATTAAAATTCATGCATTACCACTCGGCTTCACTACATACAAGGTCACACAGTATATCATTTTGGGTCCCTAAATGAGGTTTCCAATGGAAAAAAAAAGGAATATATTCACAAGGTGACATTTCTTCATGTAAGTAGTCTCTATTGTTAACTTAACATTTTCTGTTGCTATTAATATTATTGCCAGTAAGCTATTCACTGTGGAGCATGTACAATGAAAAAAAGGCACTTGAAGGTCAGAAGGAATCAATATTAATGAAAAGTAAACATACAAGTCAGGGAGGAATCACAAACCCAGCTTGAAGCTAATTTGGTTTTTTATTCCAGCAAATATGCATGGTCGCTTTTGCATTGTATTCACAAAGTTCTTGTTTGGAAGTGTTGTTAGGAACTTTTGAACTCGCCTTCGGTTTCTAAGCCGCTGTATTGTCAGCCAAACATCTCTTGTTCACCAGGGCCACAGCGCTGTCCTAATTGAAGAAAACGGCAAATTTTCTTTCGCTGTTAGTAGGCGAGCTCCTAATGTCCAGTTTCCTAAAGGCCCCTGGAAAAGACACCAGCCACGTTACCTGCAGCCTCCACAGAGTCATGAGCCCGTTTTCTGAGCAATCGTTCTGCTTGGATGCAAAGCATATCTTCCACGTACTGATGAGCTTCACGCTAAATATGGAACGGCAATCAACATCTGCAGAGAGTTCGTATTTGGCATGTTTACACGAGTATTTATTCCTCCTTTGTCTTCAAGCAACAACTACTACATAATGTATTTGGTATGATTAATTGTGGGAATGTTGCTCATCCCAGCATAGCATGACATCTCCAATTACATGACATCTTTCTCTCATTTGTAAGGGAAGAACTGATTTTTGTATCTTGACGTGTTTATCATTGTGAGGTTGAGCTAGTTATCTTATACAGGCCCGCTCCCTAGTTCTCAGGGTTGACAGATTATGGTGTCACATTAAAATCACATATGCCTTGTTATTGCAGCTGCATCTTGAAAGGAAAGCAAATAGAGAAATCTCCACCACACAAGAGCTCTAAGACGTTTTGTTCAACGAGCCCGTGGTTTGCAAGGTTGTTTTAGGCTATTATAAATTTGTACAGTTATTTGGTATTTGATTTTCCCAACATTTTTTAAAATCTCAGTAATGGAAGATTTAACACACGTTTCCATAGTCCTGCAGGAGCTTCAACTGGTCAGAATCTTTCCTTCTGGGTGGGATTTGCCTCACCTAATTTGAGCCATCTATTTAAAAGTTGGGCATCTGCGCTAAATTAAGCACTGAGCCTTAGCCACCGGTGACAGACAGATGCTTCTTGAGAGATGACTTATCCCACCTGCTTTCGACTGGAAGTTCGGAACAGGGAATCCAGCACCTTTGCACACGGATGCAGAGCAAAGCAAAAAGAGGAGCTGTTGTTCCCAGGCAAGGCCGTTATTACAACACCGTCAGGACTGCTCTACTCGGTCCTGATCATTCCAGGCGAGGGGTACATTACAGAGGAGACATCAAGAAGAAGGTAAAAAAATCAGATATGAGGAAAGTCTAAGGAGTCTGTATTTTTGCCCGATTTGTAGTGAAAAATGCATCTTTGTAGCTCTTCTTCACAAATTGCAACATTTTGGTCGTTAGGATTTTTCAAATGCATTAATGCAAAGATGCATCCAAAAAAGCTCTCAAAAGACCTGTGAGATCCAGGCTAAAATTCTCATCCTGGTGGACTCCACAGAACTTTATACAAAGTTCAAGACATCATGCAGCATGAGAAAACCATTTTGAAGCCTATCTCTAGACTTTATGGTTTTGGGTGGCCAACTTAGCTACTGAAGCACATGTGGTGCAGTTTAGCTGGGGCTTACACGGCAGAAGGACCTAGAAGACCAGCTGGATAGTCACAAAAAGAGGGAAATATGCCTCAATCCTCGGATGCATGAAGTGTTCCTTTCACTTCCTCACAGTAGCACTCCAGACAGCACAGCTATTTAAAGCAAGGTGCTGCTTTCCTGCCCTGGAGTTTGCAAACTAACTGTGACTATGCAAAGGTCCACATGCAGTTTAGTTTATGCATTAATGAAAATCTGCCCAGCAGCTTGCGCGGAAACCTTAAACTGTATTTTTTTTCCAGAAGTATAAAACTTATTGTTACAGAGAATAGAGGAATCTGAGATTTGGGAAAACAGAGAAGTCCAACAAGACGGTCTGAGGTAATTTTCACCAATATACAAGAGGGCTTCTGGCATCCTGGTAGTGTTTCTGTTTGTTGTAGATGTTCCGTTGTCTCTGAGCAGAAGGAGAAGCAACCCTTTGCACATACTCCTTCAGATTTACCATACTTTGAAAAAATATTATTTTCAGGAGGCGCTTACAGCACAAGACACAAACATGTGAAAGTTTCTTCTCAATACACTTGAGCAGAAAAACAGCTCCACGTAGAAATCAAGGAGGCCAGCATTCTTATTTGCAAGCAAGCACACGGGCGCTTTCCCTCGCCCTACTCATTACACAGTTGCTTTTATTGGTGAAGGCAGAGCTGCAGAGGCCAAGATCAAGTCAATGTTCAAGTTCAGTAATTGCTGAATTCCTCAGCCAAGAAACTATATTCTGTACAGGCAGGGCAATGGGCTGAATGAAACCTCGTTCCATCTCTGCAAAACATAATCTTCTGGAAACACTACCTTGTGTTTTTCATTACAGTTACTGGTATGATAATTACTTGGTTATTAATACTTAATGCTTAGCTCTTGCAAATGGTTTCAGCTCCAGTGCTGCTGCTTTATTTCTGCTGCTGTGGGAATGAGAGGGGAGAATTCGTACTCCTCCCTTTCAGAAAATGGACCTGCATAAATTCTATCCCAGTACATCATTCTTCGATGAACTATCCATGGGGTAGTTGGAAGACCAAGCTTCTAAGTTTTCATTACCTGCCCTTGCCACTGGTGAGTGTGCAGTTTCTTAAGTTGGTGATTTGTGTGTAGACACAAAAATGCAAGACACACACACACACATACATAGGACTAATGCTCAAGGAATCAGCAGCAATGCAGATAAGTTGTCTCTTGCTAACTTACAACTAAGGGCTATTGTTAACAGACCTGGACAACTTCCTAAAAGGACTAATTAGTGCTTTAATTGGTTCTCTCCCCATTATATTTTTGTTTACCCATGCCCATCGGATCTCCAGCTGTGTTAAGCAGTTTTCCAATTAATAATGCATTTGAACGTAACACTCCACTTTTTCTGACTCAGCCATTTCCCCTCCTGGTTTATTTAGCTGAATTACTGCATGTCATTTCCACACATTTCTCAGCAGCTGGAACCTGCTGAATGCTGCCACTGTCCCTGGGCAAGAGCTGCCTGGTACCCACCAGGTCCTCTGTGGGAGCCACGGTAGCCCTCTCTCCGCAGATGGAGAGGGACTGCCTTTGTAAACGTCCGCCGCCACATTTGTGGGTTCTCTTGAAGTTTCATGGCCAGCCCCTTCCAGCCCTCCCCTTTCCTGAAGGTTTGGATTTTGTTTTTTTCAGTAATGACTCAGCTGTTTGTTTTCCCGTTCCTGCTTCTTCTTTCAGTTTGTGGGCAAGTCTCTTCCACCCGCTGTGCAGTAAGAGGAAGGCGAGGGACTCTTCATTTTCTCTCATGTAAGCTGGAGGGGACAGGGAATGATTGAGAGCCTTTAGAGAAAGAA
This sequence comes from Rhinoptilus africanus, assembly GCA_013400135.1. Lineage (NCBI taxonomy): Eukaryota > Metazoa > Chordata > Aves > Charadriiformes > Glareolidae > Rhinoptilus > Rhinoptilus africanus. Next base: position 808,384 of record VXBO01003250.1, read on the forward strand.
AGAAAGGAGAGGAAATCGTCCATACCCCTAGACTTCTTCCTTCTAGCCCTCAGAAGAGTCCCTTAGGAGAGTTCATCTCACTGGCCTTGCTGGATTGCCGCCTCATTCAGTGTGCCCTGCGCATCTCCTGTTCTCAGCTGGTGGCAGAAGAAGAAAACAAAGACATCATGAGAGAGGCTAGTCTCATGGCTGAAACCGGAGAGTATGCATCCCAAACTAGAGGCTCAAACTGCTCAGATGATACACTCCTAAACCAGTTACCAATCCTGCTGTCAAACCAGTCCTTCCCTAAGTTATTTGGAGGAAGCCACTGGTGATCATTCACCAACCTTTTCGTATGCCCTGAGGAGAGGAAGGTTGCCCCCACCCTGAAATAAGGAGTGCCAAAAAATAAAATAATGCACGGGAACATGAACCACAAAAAAAAAAAAAAAGACAAAAACGCCATGAGTGCAGTGTCTCCAGCACACTTGTTTCGACTTCCACTGGAGTAGAACAGCAAAGAGACGAGTTTTGCAAATCCCTGCACAAAAGCTGCTCTGTCCCCTTCCATCACCTGGATCGAAATAACATGTGAGGGAGCCTTGCTAGCGAGCACCAGGTGGATGGGCAGGTCTCAGAGCCCACTGCCAGCCTCAGGAAAGCACAGTTAAGAGACACCCTGTTTTCTTCTCTCTGCAGCAGCTCTTGGCACGCCTAAGAAAAGAAGATGCTTTAACGCAGCAGCAACAGTAGCGCTAAAAAAAAAAAAAAAAAACAAACGCTTGTGTGTTAAATCATCAGGAATAAAACAATGATTATCCTTTTCTTCTTTGTGTTCTTTTTGTTTTCCTGCCAAATACCAAAGAGAAAAAAAAATAGCAGGGGTTTTTTTTTTTGCTGTGCAAGGCAAACTTGTAAAGTCAGAGGGAAAACAAATCCTGAGCAAATAACTCAAAAGCAAATAGCTGGAGGAAGTGAGGGTGGGGAGGCAGGCAGCGAGAAGACCAACCAATACGTTTTCAGCCTTTGCTGTATTAAGCCTCGAAGTAGGAAGATAGATGATCTATCCATAATCAAGACATGTCCTGCTTTCTCTGGTGAACAACAAAATGCTTAAAGCTGCCTCCCAAGCCTAGAACTACCACTAACAACCCACAGTGCAGCTTCAGACACTCGGGGAGCTCTCACAAAAACTTCCATGGGATTGGAACCGACTGGGGAGGAAAGCTTGTGCTCTGAGCTAGCTCTAGCTAACCTAAGACAGAGTGATGGATCAGGTCAAAATTCTGGCTTTACAAAAATGTTTACAATTCAAGATTTTATTATAAACTTTCAAGACGGAGAAACATGTGCATCCACATAGCCAGAAGAGTCTACAGGTTTTGGGGGGGGGGACTATGGTTCTCCCTAAAGCAACCTCCAGAGCCTGGGGATCCTCCTGAAGACCCATCTCCAGTGGGTGGTCAAAATGACATGAAGGGATCCTACCAGGCCACTCTGGACTGGCAGGAAGGTCTCAGCCTGGCACCCTGGAGACAGGACCCGGCCTGATTCAGTGTGACCATGGACACCTCAATGGACTTACAGTCTAGTGGCCCAGCTCAGCAGTGTGCTGGGATGATGGTAAGAAAAATACCATCTTACAATATTCACCAAGGGCCAGACTAGGACACACATCCCTGGAAGTGTTCAAGGCCAGGCTGGATGGGGCTCTGAGCAGCCTGATCTGGTGGGAGGTGTCCCTGCCCAGGGCAGGGGGGTTGGAACTGGATGATCTTTAAGGTCCCTTCCAACCTGAACCATCCTATGTCTGGTTTGGGTCAACTCTCCCCTGGGCTGACATCACCAGGATCGCCTGATGCCGCTGATTTCTGAACAGTACAGCTGAGGGCTTCCCTGCAGGACTGGGATCGTGCTAAAAGTGATGCAGGGTAAGCGTGGACAGACGACTCTTTTGGCATCAGTGCTTCATCCCCTCTGGGCCGGGACGCTGACAGCTCCAGGCAGTTCTCTGGACCTTGGAGCCACACTGGGAGCGGAGGCAGGCTTTGTTTTCCATCCCCGCATGCATTCCTCTGCAAGAACAACTCCTTGAGGCCTGGCCAAGCCAGCATCTCTTGTTCTTGGACTCTCCCACCATATTGGACTCTTTATCAGGGTATTGCTTTCTCTCCTTAGTTGCTCTTAATTTGAAAAATGAGCTCCAATCCCCACCTATTGGCACAGAAAGGAACCTTCCTCTTTCTCCTTAACCCTGCTGTGACCACAACAGCTGCTACAATGCAGAAGTACTCATGCCCACGTACCACATAACTCAGTTTGCTCCTTGTTCTTTCAAAAAAAAAAAAAAAGGTGTCTTCCCATGCAGCAAGCCGAAAATCCTGCCTGTTTAAAATGCAGAACAGCAGCAAACTGAAAGAAACCTGGAGAGGCCACGGCCTGCTGTAATGGGATTAAGGGCTATATCTCAGGCAATGCTTCTGGAATCAGCTGTTTCTTATCTGGGCTTCTTTGTAGAAGCTACGATCTCTTTGTACCAGACTCTGTTACTGGGCTACCTAACAAATGCTATTTTTGGCTGACTGTACAAATGCCATATATAAAACCTGAGTTTCTAGAAGGGAAGCTACTTTGTGACTGAATAGCCAAAATGCAGGTGCTTTAACTGGTGAAATAAATGCAGCTCTCCTTCCCCAGCTTGTGCTAAGGAGCCCGTCTCAAAGAGCAGATTGCACTTTCTCCCAGCTCCTCCATACCACGCACCAAGCATTACTTTTTTTTTACCACAATTAAGTGTCTGAGCTATTTTGAAATCCCACACAAAGACAGTCCTGTACAACAGGCATTGTGCACACATGCTTGCACATGCCTCTTGTTTACTACCAGGCACACCAGTATAACCCATGCCATGTAAACTTGTTCCCTGATGGTCTCCCAGACACATCTCCTGTTTCCCATAATCAGAAAATGATGGGTCTTATGGAAAATAAGCAAGTGGTCTAAAAAAAGTGGCATAAAAATTACTTCTTGGTGCCCTCCTCTCTTGTTCTCACAGAACAGCCACTTCTCCTCCACCTAATAAAACACTCAGACAGCTAATTAGCTCCGTCTCATCCCTGCAGTCAACACTTTTTGCCCTACTGAGAGGCTGCTGGTTTCCCGGAGGAGCAGGGAGAGGAGGACTGCAGGAGACATCCCTGTCTCTCCCACTCCCCAGAGCTGAGCGTGCTCCCGTTTTACACAGCCGTCAGTTCCCAGAGCCCAGGCCCAGCGCAGAGCAGGAGAAGAGATAAGGATAAGAAAGTGCCAAGATTTTCAGTCCCCCTTTTCTCTTCCTGCACTCCATGCTTAACCTCATTTTATGAAATGAGCTGGATGACTTTCATAGGCAAAAGCTGCCTGCACAATGATTTCTATTCCACTTACTCCCAGCCCTTTTCCTCCACAAGTAAGAGCCGATAACCATCTCTTGCAATTCAATAGGCTTCATATCGTCTCCAGGAAATAATTGAACCCTTTGTGGCTTTCGGAGCAACATTTTGGTATTTTCCCTGGCATCAAAATCCTGCTGGTTTCTGTTTAAATGGAAGAGATGGCCAGTCCGCATTAGCTGGGGGAAAAGAGAAAGCCAAGGAGAAGACAAGTCAGCTGTCTGCGAATAAATAGGGTGAGCAGGGCAAAACCAAGCGTTCCCAATGGGAAGAACCAGTTCTTTCACTGTGTGTTATCTGGCCTCCCTCTTTGCCTCACCCTGGGAGTTTGAGACCAAATCCGTTATTTCAATGGGACCAATACCCCACTTCATGCCCTACCAAAATAACCTGACATGTTCCTCCTCTGTTCCCCTCTGTCTGCTGCAGAGCATCATCGCCATCACACTCCTGACCAATAAGTCACACAGATGATAGAGAAATCCCAGATGACCTGCCCTTTGTAAGAGAAAGATAGAGGAAGGAACTGACTTACCAAAGGCCATGCCCAAAGTAAAACTAGCTCTTTGTGTATCATTGTGCATTTGCCTGGTGCTCTCCAGTGACAGTTTGTTGGGTATAGGAGAACCCTGGATACTGCCAGCCTGAAGTTGGAGTTCCACCCTGTAAAACTCTTCAAGCAGACCCAGCCTCCTTACTTCAGGTGAAACACCTTCAGCTGAACAGTCAACCCACAGCAGCTAACGGGATCGCCCCTGAGATGGCTGTGTACCGCTACAACTTTTGCAAAACCTCCAAAACCTTTTCTATGGTGATTTTTCAAACACATTCCCGCAGGGTTTTCACACACCACATCCTTCTGCCTGCCCACCATTGATTTCGTGCCCTGTCTCCTCACTTTAGTGCCCACAGACTTCTGCTGGAAGCATTAATGAGAGCAATGTGCAAACAAATGTGGAAAATAATCTCTAATGCTGCAGGCTCAGAAGCCAGCGGAAACCAGAGGATGTTTTCTGGCAAAACAGCAGCAATAAGAGCTGTTCTCTAAATAAATAATGTCTCAGAGCGTACAAGCTTAGCACTAGCAAAGAGACCTTGGGCTGAAGGCTCTAACTAGTGTTTCTTAGCCCCCTCCAGTGAAGCACTGACAGAGAAGCCCCTCGGATTAAGCCATGGTAGGCAAGCCATACACCAAGGCAGGCATGGTGGCCAAAGTTCACTCAACAGGCAAAACTTCAGGAGTCCTCACCTTTCCTATTACCTTTATAAAGATGTTTCATCTGGCTATAAAGTAATATAAAATACTACATCATCCTCCTTTTACACAGGAGGAAACAGCACCTCGGAAAGGCTACAGCTGGGAGACTCCTCGCTGGGCACTCAGGATAAGGAAAAGAGAAGTATAACAAAGCTCAGAGCTTGACACGACCCTCAGCATGAGCAAAACCACCTGACTGCCAGACCATCTCCCTGGATTACAGCTCCTGGGGAGCAGACCATAGGAATGCCCTCCCGCTGCCAACCGCTCACGCACCAGCTGGCTCTGCCCTACCAGGGAGGACCAGCAGTAGCCACCGGTGTCCTGCCCCACGGGGTCAGCTCCTGCCCGCTCCCTCTGCATGCCGTGCCCCGTGGGCAGCCCAAAGCCTGCCCACACAGGGGCATCTCACCCCCTAGGCTTCTCCCTTTGCTCCAGCCACTCATCTCCGCACAGCAGATGATGAAGAGCTCATTATGGAGCACAGAGGCTGCTCAGTGGCTGCCACACCTTGCGCAGAAATGTTATGACAGTTGTCTAGGGGGTTGTTAGCACTGTATACCACATGCGCTGGGGCTGGTGAGGCGGGGGAAGCCAAGGCCAGTGGCCCATTTGTTGCCTGCCCTGATAGACATCCTATTGATAGCTCCATCTCACGCTGGCAAAGCCCTTTGTACCACTCCGGGACAGCTGCTCCGATGCCAAGAATTCCTCGCAGGCTGGCCAGCCCTCGTGGTGCTACCAGGGAAGCTCTAGTTTCAGCAAAGAATTTGATGGTTGTCTGGCAAGTGCATAAATCATAAAAGTAGCTTTGTTCTGCAACACTTCAAACCTTTCGGGCTCTCTCGTATGGCTGCAGTTTGCTGGCACTTGCTGTTCAATTTATATAAGCTAAGCTGTGCAAACTCATACCTTTCCAGCAGTCTCTCATACCACACAGAGATGCTGCCCTGCTACTCTCAGCTGCGTTTTGCTGACAGCAGGGCCTTTTTGGGAAAGGTGTGGCCTTTTTTTTTTGAGCTTTCATTTCACAGGAAACCAGTCCAGGCTTTTAAAACTGATTCACTTAAGTAAAATTAGGAGGCTGCATCCAGGCGAGCCCTGTGCTTCGGAAAAGAGAGCTGGAGAGCAAAGCTCTAAGTTTTTCCCCGAAACAACGGCAGCCCAGCCGCCCAGCAGAGCAAATCGCCTTACTCTGGGAGATGGGAAGGATGCAAGGCCGACAGGGCTTGGGGCTGCAGGAATTTTCTGACCCGCTGGTTAAAAAACGGGCCTGAACAAAGAGGAGTTTCAGACACTTCGCACTGGATTCCCGCGAATCTGTAGGCAAAGTGCTACTGTCCAAAAAAGTCCCTGCAAAAGTGCAATGTACGGGTGGAGAAAAAGACCCCGCTATGCCTGTCCGTGGCATTTATTACCCTGACAGGTCCCCACGGAGAGGGCACGGGCAGCAGCCACGGCAGCCAAGCGTGCCCGTACCTCCGCGGGGCAGCGTCAGCAGCCGCTGCCTGCAAAGGAGAAGGCAGCAAGTGAAAACCCCTTTGCAGACACGGCCCGGGGCGAAGGCAGCAGTTTGAGTCTCTGGGTGCCTCCAGCAGAGAGGAAATGGGGGCAGAGGCTGCCATGCCGAGCAATGGTCCCACCCTACCCCCTATCCCACCGCCCGCCAGGTGGGAAAGCAGCATTACGTGGGCAGGGAATGGGTGTATCCCAAGAGGGGTGGGCCAGGCTTTCATCTGGTGCGAATCTGCCTAGCGCCTTTGATGTCGGTGGGTCTGACTGGTAGGTTGGAGCAGGAGCCCTGCTATGAAAAGGTGAAGCCAGTGGAACCTGCTCAGAGGCTCGGCTCATTTGAAAATCCGGCTTTTTATGGGGCTGCTGAGCACGGAGAGCATCTGCGCCATGATGCGACGTGGGGTTCGGCAGGTACCCAAGCCGGAGGCAGCTTATAAATGAGCAAGGAAGAACTGGAAAGAAGAAGAAAAGCTTCCATTTTCAGCAAAATCTCCAAATCTCTTCCAAATGCAAAAGCATTTTCTGTTCTGTGAGTGGTCAGAAACCTGTACTTAAATGCAATGTTCAAGCCTTTTACTCAAGCTAGACCGGGTGTCTCCAAAATGCTGTTAAAAAAAATGAGGTAAATTCGCAGGCTGTCAGGATGAGGAGTGTATAAGAGAAAAGAGAGTTAACACAAGTCCGAGCTCAACACACGCTGCCCTCCTCACCTCCTCGGTAGCTGCACCACTGCATTCTCCCCTCCCCGCAGGATGCCAGAGCTGCTTGCCCGGCTGCATTTTCCTTTCCTGCCATTCCCCAGTGGTGCAGGCTGTGGCACAGCTTCTCACTGCCATGCCAAGTGATACGGTGAGCCAGGGCAATCTGGGGGGGTCAGTGTCAGGGCTCTGATGGACACATCAAGAACTCCGCGCACCCACATGCTCCGCTCTCTGACAGCTGGAAAGGACCCCGCGGGAAGCAGGACACACGTTGAAGATGGCCATGTTTACAAACTCTCTTTACAAGTGATGTTTAGAGGCCCTGAGGACCACAGGACTCCTGGGGAAGGATGATTTTATGAAGTCCTAGCCAACATCCAAGGGAATCTGTGGGTTGGAGTGAAATGAAAAAGGAGTATCATTTGGGATACCAGATTGAAAAATATGGGTGGGGAAGAAACGTGTTTCAAAGCTCAAGTTATATATATCTATTTATAGATGTGTCTCTATGGATGTATGTATATACACACCTCTCTTTTAATCACTGAGGTATACAAACACGCAGTGCACACACATACACGCACATGCCCACACGTCCATCCATGGTGAGTGGACCCTTTGGAGACTGCAGCCCAGCGACATGTGCCGCCCCTGACTCCCCTGGAAGGTCAAGACTCATCCTCTTGGGGAAATAAGCCTCCCCAAATCAATTAAAAGACGGCAAACATGGGGATGAAATGAAAGCAGAGACTGCAAAAGGCCAAAGAGTTCTTTTTATAGTTAGTTTCCACTCCTGTTGATCCTCGAGCCTCCAGGCTTGGTGCAAAGCTGGGAGACCGCAGTCCCGGAGCACTGTCGCTTCTCTCGCATTCAGCCTGTTCATCCTGCCCCGCTGATGGCCATGTGTGCATCCCTGCCTGTGTCCTCTATCACGTGGGTGACAGCAGAGCCATACCCTATTTTGTTCTTCAGCAGGAAGTACCAATTTAGAAGTTTTCACTGGACAGACAATTTCACCCCTCGCCCTCCACCCAGAGCCTCCCACACCAGGCAGACGACTAAAGGCATTACTGTACGCCGGGATGCCCTGGTACGGAATGTTTCTCAGTTGCAAATATCAACACGGACAGGCTGTTTTACACTTACCAAGGAAAACACAGCAAACGGACTCTTGGTTTTCCTCGCATTTACCAAGATGTGAATGAGCACTAACACCACTGAAACCAGCCAAGTTACATCCCGGAGTAAACGAGATCCAAAGGGGTTCAGAATCTCAAACGGGGAAGTTAGGGACACAGAAAAGCTCTAAAAGTAAGGAAAGAGCTCATGGAGGAGGCAGGGAATGGGAGGAAAAATAACAAAGCACCTACCTTCAGGCCATAAGACATGTTTCCCACAGGAAATTAAAACTCCTAAGTCATTGAATATATGGCACTATGCGTGCCCACCTAAGCCCATGCCAGGAAGAAGAAACAAAAGACGAGGGGAAGGGGAGGGAGTAGTAGCTGTAGCAGGAACAGTACTCAACAGCCAACGGTTTGGACTCAGGTTTCAAAGCCTCAGGACGTGAGCTGATGTGGAAGGGGATGGGAAAACAGCATTGCAGCGAGGAGCTTGTGCCAGCACTGTGGACCCATGCAAACTCTCTGGACAAGCCACGTCCTAGCTATGCATCTCTCATGCACTTGGGCACCCCGGGCCACATCTCGCACACAGAGCAATGGGACACGGCTACCACCCCACGAATGGCAGGGGAAAGAAAGGGCCGCTGGTTTGCAGATGCTCCTGGCTGTGGCTACTGGCCCTCCTGCGAAGAGAGAGGAGAGGTGGTGGCAGCTGCAGTGGGCAGAAGGAGAGGTTCATGGGTGAACAGCAGGAAGGAGAGGAGCCGAAGCCGTGCAGAAGACTCACTGTGCGTGAGCAAGGGGCTGGCAGGAGGGCAGGGAAAGGCCAGGAGGGCAGTGGGGAGGACAGACACACTGCCCTGCAGGAGAGGCCACTTTCTGCCGTCGGTCAATGGGCTATGGTAGAGGAAACACGCTCACATGCTTCGTAAGCTACAAAGGCCAAAGCAGATTTCCCCGGGGGAAGCCTCTGCTTCTTCCTGCAACATTTCCCACTAGGATTTTCAGTTATTTTCTGCATTTTGTTTGTTGGATTTTTTTTTTTTTTAAAACATCTCCTTTCTGAGAGCCTCCCCTTTCCAAACAATGCTGCGTTACCGCCAGCTCACAGACCGAGGTCTCCAGTGCCAGCCTCTGCTCACAGCCCACAAAAGGCAGAAACGCCGTTGCCCAGCCTGCTGCTGCTTCCCTGCACCAGCGGGGAAAACCCTGCCTTGCAAAGAGCAGCCCCGTTAGGATGAGTGGCCACTCTGTGGGATGGGTACATCAGGTCTGCACCTCCTCCATCCATCCTTTTGGAGGCAGACCCTGGGAGCAGCCCTGGACCAGCTTGCAGGGTGATGTATATCTGCTCTGGGTGGCCCAGCAATGCCTGACTGTCCTGTATGGGGACCATCTTTTCTCTGCTCCCTTTGAAATCTTATAGTCTGCAGTGGATATTTCTAGGCTTTCTCGTGGATGGTCGTCTTTTCATCTCAACTGAGATGCCTGTCACTGACGCCCCCACAGAGGAGGCCACGCTGCTGTGGAGAAGGAGGCACGCCTACACAGCTGTTGTAAAGAAGGAGGAAAAAAGGCCCAAATTGCTTTTGTTTTCCTATTTTTCTAACTTTCTGGTTATTTAGTTAATCTCCTTTTCACTTTCTAACTTCTCCATGTATTTTTCCTCTGCAGTTTGGGGTTTTTTTCCCCCATCCCCACAGCACACCAGCTCCCTTGGGCTTGATCTGGAGGAAAGCAAATGACATGCAACTTTGCTGTATTTCTGGCAGTGTTCATACCTGCACAGCACCTCTCCAGATGAGGGGTGAAATCTCGGCCCTGATCACAGCAACTGATGAAACTCAAAAGGGGGCGGGGGCGGGGGGGCAGCAGTATTTCTGCTGGTCCCGACAGAGCCAACTTCATCAGACTTCTCAGAAAGGGTCCTTTTTTTCCTCTAAACTTAAAAAAGGGAAGCTGTTGCTGATGTTTATTCCTCTGCCAGAGCAGAGGTAGACACAAGTGCATGCTCTGACCCCACTGCTCTCTTCTGCAGCAGAAAGGACATACCTGAAGACGCTCTGCCTCCATGTGTCAGTCCAACCCTGGTTCAGGTAGGACAGCAAAGCTTTCCTCTCAGGCCCAGCCAGAACCCAAACTGTGCTAAATACTGCTGTTACTGACAGTAGCTTTCACGATGTGGTAACCTGAATCTACGGAAAACACCCTGGGGAAGAACCAAGCTATTTCGCTCAAGCTCGCAAAGCTTGCCATCAGGTGGAAGTGACCTCTGATTGCTGTTGGGCAGAATTGCCCTGTCCCCAGAACCTTCCAAGCAAAAGACTCTCCCACCTGGAGACCTCAAACCGCCCCAGCTCTCTGCATAGTTATCTGTACAGGGCAGTGCCTGGAGGCACAGCTCAGGAAATACAGTCACTTTCAAAGAAAAGGGAGTCCTTGCATGTAACAGCTACAAGAGAAACCTAGCCAGAGGAAGATTTTTACTTTTTTTTTTTCTGAATATTCAGGATCTTTTTTTTCTGGCTCACCTGCAAGGGGGGATATGTCTCGTTCACGGCGACAAGGAGCAGCTACACGCAACACTCCTGTTGAGTGCAAGTATCTGACACAGCACTGGCCTTGAGCTCCTCTATCAGTGTGACTCAATCGTGCATACCAGAGAACTACAAAAAAAAATAAAAAAGGTTGTTTTGCTTGTGCTTTGGAAAATGCTTGAATAAAAAAAAGATATTTTTTTTTTTAATTAAGAATAAAAAGAGACCACAACATGTCACCACATCCCACGGGCTCCTAGGCAACATTCTGCAGGGCTTCTAGAAGAAATGAGGTCTTTGTTCTTAATCTGGTGAGCTGGACTCAGCAAGGCAGGTCAGATCCACGAGGCAGGCCAGCACACTCCAGCAAACTGCAAAACTTAGCAGCAAGTTTGCTGACTGATGGGATTCACAGCACCGAGTTACGGACTTAATCGCCTCCACGCTGCTCACAGGGATGGAGAAAGAGAGGAGAAAGTGAGAGGAGAAGGAAGCTAGTGCCAACAGTAATCTGGTATGTTGGGCACTCAACTAGAACTGAGACAACTGGCATCCAGTTCCCAATCTGAAGACTTGCGAAGGTTGATACACAAGTGATTTGATTTCTGGGGCTAAAAAACCCCAGGCTTAAGTGCCCAAAAGCCCAGGGGTCACCACATTCACCTGGCGGAGATGAGCCAAAGTCCCCTGTGGCAGAAGTAGGACTCAGCACTGGATTTCTGGCAGCCTCCATGAGCACCCCCTCAGCGAGGCTATGGGATAAAACTTAGGAGAGTGCTTCATGTTGGCAAAAACTAGGTCTGAGATGTCCTGAAAGCCAAGTCACAGCAAGCAAGGTGGGAGAAAGCTTATTTAGTAGAAATGGGTAGGAATACTCACAGGCCTCTGCGTGAGTATTGCAGATATCTAGCTATAGGACACGTTTGGGATGTTACCAGTACAAGGCTACTGTGGGTCTCCAAGCAAAACCTGAGTATTTGGGTCCTTCTGCATTCACTAGGTCCTCCTAGCAAACACCCAGATAAACAGATAGAAGAACAATAAAACCAAAGGTGATACACGCATTTATTTTTAAACATGTAGCTCTCCTCTTAAAGCAATATTTTAAGAAGCCTCTTCTGACTTCGTCATCACAACTATGTATTTTAGGCAGGAGTTGCCACAGTGGGAAAGATTCAAGCTCCAGCCTGTTCAATATCCAGAGGCTTCATTATGTGCACATTATGAGTATTTGTCTAGTCTTGGCTCTGATGTGTTAACCTTCACAGCTTTCTGCATGGAGAACACCCTAACATTTCTGATTTTCCCAGGGTGGAGGTAATTTTCTATATTCTGTGGGATTTACCTTCAGCATGGCTCAGAGTGTTGAGGTTTTTTATGTTACTACATCTCATCTTAGCTTTAGCCAGAACCTGTCTGAGTACAAGCTGTATTTTATTATGTATTTCTGTTGCTAACTAATTAGGAGTGCAGCTGTAAATAAGAGATAACAGGCTCGTTCTCTGCCAGATTAGCAGTAAGCCAAATAGCACTTTGTTAGCAGCCTGAAGCTTGTGTCTAAAAGGCTGAAAAGGAGATGCAATAAACCTCTGCCCTCTTCCTCAATAGGAGAGCGAGACCTAAAGAGGTGGCACGTCTATCCATTCAGCTTGGACGTTTTGACCTGAGCAGCCCTTTGTTGTTGAGAAAACAGAAACCGGCCCATGGGAATCAAAATGCCCAGGGCTGTCAGGGGCATGGGCATGAGCAGGCTGGGCTAGGAACCTGGGATGGGTTCAGAAAGCTGGAGCTGGAGGAGAGACGGCTTCATCCAGGCTGGAGCAGGCTGGGGGTGGGCAGAGGGATGGTTCACCAAGAGAAGGAATCCAAGTGATCCATCTCCAGTGAAAAAGCAGCAGTGACAGGGAGCAGAGCTTGCGGGCAGCAACTTTGAACAGGCAACCTCAGGACCAGCTCGTAATTTTTAATAACCAATTTTACTGAGCCAGGCCAACAGGCTCACAGATAAATAAGTAAATAACTAACATCTGCTCCAAAGCTGTGCCCGAGGTTTTGTGCTAAGGTCAGAAGATGGTGACAGGATCTGCCAGGACCAGCCTGAGCTCACGCCATGGACTTCCCAAGGAGGGAGGCGATCATTAGAGGAACAAGCGCTCTTTGGCCAGGCAAAAAAGCCCACTCCCACTGAAGTCGATGACCACTTCTTTTCACTTAGTCCTCTTTTCCCTTTACCTCTTCACCCATAAATCCAGTGAAGAGCCAAGCATTGGGTAAGGCCCCGTTCAAATCACGCTTGGATGGGATGGGAGTTTGCACTGCACCCTGTACAGCGCAAGACTGAAATCTTTGTGTGAAAAAACGCTGCAGGATCGAGCTCTCGGACCCCAGCTGGCACATCCCATTTCTGCGTTTCAGGAGCAGAAGCCTTAAGCCTTGCAGGAGCGTCTTGCTGAACATGGTGTTTCTAACAACCAGAGCAAAATGCTCAAGGATCAGATTTTGAAATAATTAGGAAATACTGCTGTGGGGAAGGATGGGATATTTACTTTTTATTTTTTTTCCCCTACAGTTATTTCTGTGTTAATAGCACAAATAGTCAGCACTAGGGACATGTTTTAAAGGCTATTCCTTCCCCTCAGCGATGCCACGACATGCTGCACCAGCTGCGTCAGAGCACGGCACTCTTCTGAAAAGGGGCTCTATGTGAGAAAATTATTAATATGCTCCAAATGGGTAATTATTCTTGCAAATAGGCACCTGTAGCAAAATGAGACATGTAAAGCACCTGCATTAAATTAGAGTGGAATAAACCAGGAGACAAGTCTGAAGGGTTTTTAATGGCTCAGCAGAGAGTGCCTCTTTGGCAGGTGCTGTCTCCAGAGGGTGAGTGGGAAGGCTCTTAGTCCTAGAAAACTAAAAGCAGGCAAAATACCAGGAAAGACAACACCACCTCACACTTTCATACCTCTTACCAAGCCCAGGTAAACGCTAGACCAAAGTAGCACATTTATCTTGATTTGCCAAATTCAGATTGTGACTGCGAATGGCGTTTGCTCATTCTTGCTCCGTCACTGGCAGGTGAAATAAGGCTTGCTTTACTACAATAAAGTAAGCTGTGAGGCACAAGAAGCAGAGGACAGCTAGCATACGTCCAGACCTGCCTCATGGTTCAGCCAGACCACGTCTCACACCTGGGGCAACAAGCAGGCCACCAGCCATGGTCACCACTCAGGGTGGCTCTTCAAAAGCCCTGGTGGCCCTGAAATAGGGCAACAACAACTACTCTTATTCACTCCTGCCCCAACACTTTCAGTACTAGCACCATCTAAAGCAACTCCTTCCGCAACTGGCACAAATTACCATGCACAAGAGCTGAAAGTCCTGTGGCTTTGAAATCTTACATGTATGTCTCGCGTTGATGGCTTGAGTATCCTGAGAGAAAACATGAAGTCTCTACTGCTGCTACTCGGGCTGTATTTGCACCGAAAGGTACTAGTTCAGAAGTGACTTGTCCTCTGGAAACCTACAGCCAAATACCCACTTGTACTGAAAAGGGGAAGGAAACCCAGAAATGGAGACTCTGCCCTTCAAACACTCCTGCCCACGATGAGGTGTCTTGTCACCTTACAAAGACTATCCAGACTGGCCTAGCTGGATCCAACAGAGTGTTATTTCTGTAGCATGGCCAGCCACTCCTCCCAAACACCCGTTCTGGATGGATTGTGGAGAGTGTCTCCAAACTGCAAGCTAACTTTTACATTTTCAACTCTCTTTCGGAGGAGGAGAAAATCAAGAATGGAGATCTTCCTCCCCTTGCCTTGCCTTTGCCCTGGAGCAGAACCACACTGCAGTGTCAGCACTCTCGTCACAATATCTCACTATCAGGCAAATGAAAGCTAAGAGGACAAGCAGCCAGCTGTTGACAGACCAAATGTGAGCCTCTGGTGAGCTCTATCATCCTTACCTTCGAGCCAGAACTGGCATCCGAATCTGACGTCTCCGAACCATAGCTGTGCTTGGGGGAAGGGCAGAGGGGTGAGGGAGGAAATTGCAAGCCTGCACTGATTGCAGAGAACAGCCTTACAGGCTAGCTTCCTGGGAGGTTTGGTGGCTAAAGACACAGCGACATGTCTTTGCCACAGCTTTCCACCGTTTGGAAATGTGTTGCCCTCTTCAGTGCAACTTGCAAGGGGGCATCCTTGCCTGGAAATTCTTAGTGTGGTGTTAGGATTTCATCTGCAGCAACAGCAGCTGTGCGAATTTTATGAGCAAAGGCTTTCAGTCTTTAATAGTTTCCACCGAGAGAAGAAGAAGAAAAAAAAAAAAAAAAAGAGGCAAAAGAAAACAACAATGCTGTGAAGTGGTTTGCTGCATTCATGGCCTGCAGACCATATGCACACACACTGGCAGGCAGCATGGCAGGCGGGACTTCACTCGTGACGCGAGTTGTGGTCAGCAGGGGAAGCTAAAAAAGGAACTCGGGGTTTCTATTAATCGGATGGGGGGGTATGAGCTTACAGGAATCTAGGATGCATTGCTGCAGATTTACATAGAGCACAGGAGATGTGTGCCTCAGAGATACGTAGCAGATCACCAAGAACAAGCAGTCCTGGAAACTGAAAGCAGCTTCCAAGAAATGCCGAAGGTCCGAGCTGCTATTGCTCAGCGTTTTCTAGGCAAGCACGGAAGAACCACACTTGCTTTCTTGCCCCTCTGGGATGTTTTGGGTATCAGACACGGTTTCCCCATAAGGGAACAAAGATAAAATCAGCCGGCTGTGAGCTGACAGCACAGAGCAACGGGGCCGTGTCTCCACAGGCAGCAGGGAACCTGCATCCCAGCTCCTTGGCTGAGATGTTTCCCGATGGCCCCAACTCACCTGACCTCAAAGGTCTCAAGAACTGTAAGAAAATGAACCAAACCTGGTGGCTCGTTCCCTGATTTAAGGAATACCTTTAACGTACCCTCTGCAGAATTAGAATTTTCTTTAGGTACTATGAAGACAGTCCATGCGGTTTTCCTGTTTGTAAATATTTCATCATAAGAGCTTCCTTTTATTCGTCTCATTGGGGTTAATAGTTATCTCACGAACAGCTGTGAGAAAATAGCACAATTTCTCTTGAGGATCACTGTGTTTGGAGATTGATTTATCTGTTTGGAACAGCCATCGTTCTTTACAGCCACAATTCTCCTCTTTGGAAATCTCCCTGAATTTTCCTGAATTTCTGAGGGAAAACAAAAAAAAACAAAACAGTAGTGCTGTTTCCAAGAACTAGTGCCCCTTTCTGGTAGCATCCTCATGCCCTCTGAGTAACACAGCACTTCCTCCTCCATACGAAAAAGTCAGTCTCTCATTCTCACAGCAATTCTGTGGTCCAGTCCAAAAGTTAATTTTTCTCTCAGTGATGGCAGTGAGCCTGGAGGAGTTTTTCTTCCCTTTTTTCTATACTTACTGAGAGATCATTTAATGCTATTGTTCACCTTAACAAGGAGTCTAGCTTCAAGAAGGAACACTATCGGGCAAAGCTAATCCTGAAGCTCATCAAAATGGTGTCAAATTTGGGATCAATATCAACTACCTTCATTTACCATTTGTACTGTGACATGAGTCACGTTCATATGAGTTACAGATCTCACCACATCTCAGGCTGGCCACTGCGAAAACACCACAAGAAAATGATTTATTTTCCACTCTGATGAGCTTATAATATTCATCTGTAAGGGACCTTAAAATGATTGTGAAGGGCCAAAGATGGTCAGCTAGGCAAAATCCTCACATCAGTTGGGTTTGGGACTGCTTAAGGGCTAGCCATGAGACAAAACAACAGAGAAACCAAAGAAGCTGTTGTCATGACTTCAGCCTCAGGCTGGCCAGGGGACCAGCTCATTTCGCCTTGCATCCACTAGAACTTCAGGATCCTGAGCACTGCCACCTCAAACCCCAAAATCAGCCCCTTAGCTCCTAGGCTCTCAGCTGGGCCAGGGTGGAAGAGAACCAGGACTCACGAAGAAACCCTTATTCCTCCATCCCTACCCTTTCGGGCTGTACAGATCCAAGATTCCAGTTCTGCTTTTTTTCTTTAATTATATGTGAAACCAAAGCCCAGGAAACCAGAGTTATTTCAGGAGAACTTACCAACAGCTTCCCCACGGACCCTACGAAATTAGAGTAGACCACTACCTCTTTCTGTGAGTGCCTGTTAAGGGAAATTATTGGCTCATGTAATTGTCATGTACGAAGAATTAAAACCCTGTTGCCTACAGATGGAGAGGGCTGAACTTTACTCATGATGCTGCTCATGCAGAAGAGTGACCTAACTAATGCTGACGGCTTTACTGTGCAGCCTTTCCATTGCTGCAAACGATTATCTCATGGCACGTGTCGCAGGAGTACAGGTGCTTTCTCCCAGTGTCCTGGCCAAACTCCAATAATTACATTCCCTCTACCTAAATTCCCTCTGCAAATTCCGCCAAGCACAATCATTAGGTCTCCTATGCCAAAGCGTTCTCCTGTGCAGCGTAAAGCAGTTGCCGTACTCCACACCAGAAGCAGCTGCATTTAAGTGCAAGGAAACCAACTCGTGTTACGGGAGCAAGAGAGTCTGTGAAGTGGGACCAGATCCTTCACAGTAAGAGGTGATTTTGAAATGCAAGACCTCGAGATTTGCACCCCTTCCACCACGCTCCATCCCCACTCAATGCACCAAAATGGCTCAACGGGCGCTGAACCCAGGCAGGCGGAGCTGCCAACTGAGTGAGGGCCAGGAAGCATGAGGGATAGGGCCAGGATGGAGAACTAGCAAGGGCTGGGCCCTTCACTGATGGGGACAGAGATTTTTTGGGTTTGAGCTGGTGTGGGTGGGAGGAGGAGTCCTGCACAGAGCCCAGCCTGGGACCTTCGGTACTGGGAGAGACGGCAGCAGCTGTAGGGAGACAAATTTGCTGAAAGTGATTTTTTTTTTAACAGCCAGCTCAGAAAACCGCTATGATTTTAACAGCCAATTCTACAAAACGGGCCTGAAGTGCCTCTAGCACAGCCCTAGCCCTGACAGCATCCGAGCTGTCCCTGAAGCCTCCCCTGACCCTGCTCTGCATTTAAAATGAATTCCAAGGAGCATTATAATCTAGACAAAGCGGAACAGAATTAGATTTAGGAGAGAGCAACTAAGGTGACTGCCCAGGGCCCGAAACTGGAGGGGAGCCCCACTAATCCACATTAGACGGCAGCAAAAGTCAGCCTCTCCGAGGGGGGGGCAGGCGAGAAGTGACCAAGCCCTGCCTTTGCCCCGTGCCCCCAGAGTTTAATGCCGGCTGTGCAGCGAGAGAAGCGGGGCTAGGTCAACATAAGCGGGAGAGGCGAGGAACAAAGACCCCACACAGGATAACAGTGAGGTGACTTAAACATTTACAGGCTCACTGCAAGCGGGGGGTGAGGGGAAAGTCAAGTTTTGTGCAAGAAGGCAGTAAATTTCCTGTTCAAATCTGTACATAGTGTTTCCCAGAAGTAAAGCTGCTAATTTCAAAGCTGGCCAGACTGGTGTACGGGGCAGTGTCTCGGCGGTTACAATCGGGTGCTGTGGGGCTGGTTTCTGCGCTTGCAGGTGCCACAGCGTCAGCCGAACTTTAGTGTGAATGACTCTGATTGAGCAAAACCAGTTTTCAAAACCTCACAGTGTCACAGAGCGCATCCCTGTGCTCCCAGGCACATCCCACCAGCCCTTTCTGGAGAAAAAAAAAAGCCATTCGGANCTAGCTGACTAAGGTCCGTGATGCGCTCCACCAAATGGTCCCACTCTAGAGACAAAGAAGCAGCCCCGTCGCCAAACAAGCTGTGGGATCGCAGCGAGAGAAGAGAGCATCGAGAGCCGCCGGCAAAAGTGAAGACATCCTGGTTTCAGTTCCAGCCACGAGAACTGGGTGAACCTGAACCTGACCCAAATTACGCGAAGATATTTGCATCACAATGAAAACATGCTGCTGCTGCAACGGTGGGGGTTGGGGGGGGAGTGTTGGTGTCCTGCCTCCCCTGCCCCACCCCCGTGCCTGGTTTTCTGGAAAAAAAGATTTCTATAGCTCAAGGTTTTTGCTCAGCCCACTGCTTCCTCCTTTGTCCCCAGCTACTTCTCCATCCAGCGCCCTAGGGGCTCAGCCCCAGCCCACGGGTCCAGCATCCCAGCCCCAAGAAGAAAGGAAGGACTCCAGCGCCTTACTTCCCCCCTCGCTGCAAGCCCACGGGGTGGGGAAACTAAGGAGGAAACTACTTCTCTTCCCAGTTAGCCAGCAATGCAAACTGGCCAGCCCCAGCCGGCAAGGGAGAGCGTGAACTGCCCACAGGGAAAGGACATCATCCCTTGTGCTGTCTCCGAGCCGGAGGCACGGCTGCCATGGGATCGCTGCCTAACCCCAAACGGCTTCCTAGGAAGTTCGGCACCTTGTTCACAGCAGCTTGTAAACGCACCAGCCACCCCCCCTGCTTCCTCTCTCCCTCCAGACAATCTTTGGCTCCTGCTAATTTGTTACTTCCTATGTAAAAGCCTTTTCTTCCTGCGGTCTCCCCTTTCTCCAGGAAAGGCTTTTGGGTTAGGTTTCCCAAACCCGGTCTCCTGGGTTCCCCTGGCATGCAGTTACTCCTGCGTCCTTCAAGGACTTGTCACCAGGACTTCTTTGGGGGAAAAAAAGTATCTACATTACGTTTCTTTTCCACATGTAATGCTTCACCTCCTTGCCCCCACCAAAGAGAGAAAGGAAATACTCAGAAATATGCTCAGCTAGCTGTGTTTTCAGCCGTATATGAAACAAAATTCTCCCACAAACCTTATCTCAGCAAATGCACATTCATTGTGAAACTTCAGTTTCAAGAGAAAGATTTCCTTGCTAAGAGGGAAATTAAGTGGAAGCTGAGACGAAGTGTCGTGCCGGCCGTGCTGCTCACAGGGGTCTTCGGTCCTCACATGGCATATCTCCATACCTTGTGCCAGCCATGGCTGGAAGGATGTTAAAAGTACGTGCTACAGGGTGGCTGCTTCCCGGGGTGGGCTTTGAGATGGTGTCGGCCAGCACGGCTCACGCTGCTTCCATGGGCCTGGCTGATTTACACCGCTGCAAAGGTGGTCCTCACTGCTGCATGCTACCCTAGCGCGGCAGGGACCAGCGATCCCACCCCCCTCAGTGAGGCTTTTGTGGCACTCGCTGCCTGGCACTGCTACCTCATTTCCCGTGGGAAATGGCAAGTGCCATTTGGAAATGGAAAATGTCACTGGGCCTCAAGGTGAAACACGCCTGCAGCCCCTGCGGAGCCTGGTGTGCAGGGACCACCTTCGAAGGAAACTCAGGTCCCATGGGCAAAGCAGAAGAAAAGTTCTCTTTGCTTTCCTGCTTCCAAGTCTGGCCACGGTGGCATTACTAAATCAGACTACACCAAGTCATGTCTCGGAGATGTGTGTTCGTATCCCCCTTTCTGTCATACCCTACTGCATGCAGAGGCTTCTTGCTTGTAAGAAAGAAGGAAGAATAGGCTATAGGTAAAACGCCAGCCTGGGACAGGGTGAGACTGGCCCTCGAATCCTTGTCCAGCAACACACTTCTTCCACAGCCTCAAAAAAACCCCTACAGGCAACAGGTCTTTGGCCCTCAGAGCAGGTCCCACAGTGCTGTGGCGGGTGCCTGCCTTCCCCATCACCATCCTGGGCCACAAAGCATCACTGAATAGAAGTCACACACAGAACATGGTATATGGGGACACCTTAAATGCCTACGCAGCTCTTGACATGGGTTTCACAGCCCCATGAGCACTTGGAGCCCCATGACATTAGGTCATACATGCTACGAGCAGGTATGTACCTCCTGCCCCAGCCTCCCTGCCCGGTCTTCTCCAACAGAATCACAGAATCACAGAATGGTAGGGTTGGNGGGAGGATGACCTCCCTCCACCTGCTGGCCACACTCTTCTTGATGCCCCCCAGGATGCCATTGGCCTTCTTGGCCACAAGGGCACATCGCTGGCTCATGGCCATCCTGTTGTCCACCAGGACTCCCAGGTCCCTTTCCTCAGAGCTACAGTCACACTTCAGCAGTGGCACTGGACCAGGACCAGGAAAGGGGCCATGCCATGCCATCATCCAGGCAGGGCTGTCAGGACCAACCTGGGCAGCCGTGGGGAGCCCACGCTGCAGAGCACTCTCGGATCATGGTGAGGGAAGGAGGCAATCCGCCTCTCCAGACCAGGCAGTACTGCCGGCAACTGGCTCCCAACCACCTGGGGCGAATGGCTGTGTTTGGTGGTACCCCTGCATGACAAAGAAAGACCTCAAAGGACAATCATGAGGATGAGCACATGAAGCGAAGCAATGCCTGCTGCAAAATCACAGCAAGCGACTGCCTCGCCCACCAAAAAGGTCTGGTCTGCCTGTCGCTACTGACGTGCCAGTCTCTCACTATCATGGCCTAACACCGAGAGATCCAGTTACTGCTCCGACCAACCTTCTCACGTACCCTCTGTGTCGGTGCCTGTTCGCCTCTGCCCCACGTAATGCTGCCACAGCCCACTGAGGGCTGGCAGAGAGGCGTGGGAGCCCCTCAGTGCTGATGCCCAGATGGGGAAGCCGGCGGGCATAAATTGGGAAACGATAGCAACCCTTCCTGTGTTGTTGTGTTTCTTCTTATGCAAAGAGGAGGAAACGTTTGTGAAGCCCGTTTCCCAGAATGACTTGTCCCTGACTGCGGGAGGTCCTGCCAAGCCTCCCGCAGGGACCTTCTGCCTGCGCATCTGCAGCGCGAGGGTCACCTGCGGCGCCTTTGCTGAGTGCCGTTTGTCTAGAAAAAGGACGCAGACGGTTTTTAACTGTGTGCCAACACTGATAGCGGACCACGGTGGTTTTGCTTGCTTGACTTCTGCACAACCAGCAGAACATCCCATCCTCGTGGCACAGCCACCAGTTTCACAGGCTTTGCTGACCAGCATTCCCACAGCATTTGCTCCTTCTACTCTTCTTTCAAGGAAACTATAATAGAGGGTAGATTTCTTACAGGGCTTGGCATGGACTGTTGGACACACGGTCTCAGTAAAGGTTTTGAAAAATAACTTCCAGTGAGTCACAGCCACATGCCTTTGCCTAGTCTCCCATCCCCACCCTGGTGTTGTCCTCCAGTCTTGTGTGCCACAGTGTCAGAGCCAGTCGCCTCCCAGGCCACAAGAAGCGTCTAAAGAAATCATAGTGGTGGCGATGGCAGCTATTTCCTAGCTCAGGAAGCACAAACTTATGGGCTTTTTTCATGGTAAACAGCTGCTTCCTCACTTGTGCTGAAGAAAGTCCTTCCAAAGCTTTTCTTTTTAACTTCTGTAGCAAAACCAAATGAAAAACAGAGACAAGTGTGTGAGGCTGCCTTTGATTTTCTGCAGTGGCAGCGACCAACCAGGCGGGGAAAAAAAAGAAGAAGGAAAAAAGAAATAAGGAGAAAAAACAGTCTTGGACTATACCGTTTGCCTGGGCAGAGAAGAATGCTGGAGGTGGTATATGCCAGGATGACATCAGGGGAGTGATGCAACTGATCTGCAGCCAGGAATCCTGCACAGCAGGGAGCTATGCAGTGTGTATATAGAGAAGGGTATATATTTTAATACATAAAACTTGCTGTTCGGAGTACATACACCCAAGCTGATGAGCACAGATGGTAAGCCGGATACTTTTCCTGTGTCTCTCAGCTAGGTGGAGCGAGGAGCTCTGCCTGTCAGAGGTCACTTTTCCATGAGAAGAATGTGTTTCAGTTTGCGTTCAACTTTGCCAACTTTAAAGCTGTTTGGGCTGGATTTTTTCCATGCATGCTGTCTGCCCCAGGCTAAGTGGTTTTTGGGAAAGCTTCAGCAAAGTGGTTCAGCCGCTTCTCAGTACTGAGGGAAAAACACATTTTGCCCCTGTTGCAGACTACACATATGAAAAGAGCTGTTTGGGGGGATCCTGTAATGGCTCCACGCACTGGAAAAGGAATAAGGTATTTGTGCAGTCAAAACCAGGCTTCCTGCTGCCCCTGTCTGATTTTGTCCAAATCAGCCATGTTATAAGCTTCCCTGGAACCTCAGTGTGTGCAGGCTCAGGGGAGACTTTTTAGGGTTTGAAAACTCCACCTCTGTGCTTCATCCATGAGCCTGGACCTTGGTGGAAAGACGGGAGAAGTCTCATTTGAATCAGGGGATGAGGGGAAATGATGGACAAACTATGAAGGGAAGGTCTTCCCAAGCTCTGGGCTCTCCAAAATCTTCTACCTCAAAAAAAAGTTAGTTGCTACCAACCAGCCATTGCTACAGAAGCAATACCTCCAAGCCCACTAACCTCTTTCCAACCCATATGCTTAGCCATTGCTTTTGTCAAGCATTGTACAGCATATCTTCCATTAATGGCGATCTACCATTGTCACGAGAACACAAAAGGAATAGGACTATTCCTTAAGAACACATGTCCCTCTGTAACGAGAACTGGTTCCTTGAGTCTCACCTCCACTGATAGCAAAACATACCTGGGTGTAGGTTTCCTTCAAGGGATCACTCCAGAGAGAGTCTAGCCTGGAGAAATATGCCCCTGATGCCTCTCTGGCTGCCTTATGTTCTGGGAAACTTGCCGAGGAACCAGCCTGGGACTCAGGAAGGTCGTCACATAACACAAACCCAGAAACAGTTTGCTTTGGGGAGTTTGGTTTCTCCTTCACTGTTTCTAGTTTAAGACCTTTAACTGTATATCCAAGAAATCCTAAGCAGACAGTGAAGGTGACAAAGCCAAGCCTGCGACAGCTAAGAAATCCAGAACGCAAATGAGCTTGTACTTGATTCTCTGTTCCATGAACTTTTAAAAGTGTGATTTCATGTGATGAGATTAGGTATCAACATAATGTAATATTGCTTATCCTGCTCTGGATATTTATTGCAAGCAAATAGGAATTAAACCAAGCTGCACTGATAAACCCCTATTCTAGCAAGTATGCCTTCTAACTCAACGGGACTGCCCTTACAAGTGACCACGGAGTTTCGCAATTCAGCCCAAAATACCTGCACTTTAGTAAGTAAATAGATAGGAAGAATAATTAGTGTAAAGGGCTGAGCCAGGCACAAACTCCCATTACTTTGACAAAGAAATACCTAATTTATACAAAAACATCATGGTAAGATCAGGAAATATCCCATCAACTGATATAAATCACTCGCTATCTTATCCTCTGGCCCTAATCCCATTCAAAATTAGAACGCTCTAATCAGAATCTGCAAGAAGAACGGAGGAGGTAAAGGATAATGAGATGGTTTTATGAGAAGTACGTTGGCACGGAAATATGTTACGATTTGAGATGAAGCAAAAAATAAAAAAGGCTGGAATATCTTCTGGTAGTACATACGTTCATTTTTCTAAAGAATTAATAAAATTGTCAGAAGGCACAAAGCAGAACTGGAAGTACAGCTGATGTTCCTGTGCACTTGCCGAACGCTGCGCAAGAAAGAACTGATGTGAACGTCTTAAACATCAGCCTTTTACTGATTATTTCAAAGCTAGTTTTTCTGCTTAATCCTCCTTCTAACAGGTTTCCCTGACCAACATGATTGGAACGATATAAGCCAAGCTCTCTACTTTAAAAATCCATTAATTGGTAAAGAAAGGAGTAAAACATGTGCTATTGATTACGGAATTTATGTGTTATGACATCCCAGTGGGCTGACATGTTTGGTGGTGACCTTAGCCTTTGACATGGTGGATTATATAGTATAAATTTGCCTCTAGGAGTAGTGGCTATAGAGAAAATCTTTCTATTAATATGCCACAGCTTCTGACTGCTGAATGTATTTTTGGTCCAACCTCAAAAAAGGAAAAAATGGGAGGACTCCTACAATTTTCTATCTAAAACAACAAGCCAAAATCCCTCAGTGGCATTTCTGCAGATGTTCCAGGCAGGGAAAATCTGGTCATTTTATCTTCACTCGAATTAAAGTAAGTGAGCATCTGGATCCCTTTCTGGAAGAAAAGATTTACACATTTGCCACTTTGAAAGATGCGTAAGGTGGAGAAGACTGTTTTTCTCAGACAGAAAAATAACCTCAGTTTTTCCTTTCCAGTTAACCATTTGTCTGGCCATGGCACTGCTGTTATCTACTCTTCCCTGCCTTTCGGGAATATCGGGAACATTCGGGAACACGCTGTTACCAGTGTGCTGCGTTAATAGTACCAGAATAACAAATCTCCTACAAACGGGTCCAATCCTCTGCAAAATTTCAGGCTAGTTTCCTGCAGAAATGAGCCTTACGCAACCACACAGCGTGTGGGTGGGTCCGTGTGTCTCCGGTTATCTGCCCTTCCCCCTCCCAGCAGTTTTTAAAATGCTCCAGAAATTTCCATCAAAAGTGACAAGAGGGGTAACTTGTACCCAAGTTAGTACGAACCCCCGCACTTCGTGCAAGCGGGTGGCAAAGAAACTTTAACGATGCCCCAGTGATGGACTCACTAAAATAAAAAGAGACCAGCTCGCCCCTAATTAGACATCAGAGACTCTACACGACAGAGGGCAAGAAGGCCTCTCGCCACTTAGGGCAGAACAACGTGCTCAGTGAGAGATTTCTGTGTTTATTTTTCATATAGGGGAACCTGCAGTGAATGTTCAGACGCACACAGGGACAGATCAGGAAGAAAAAAAAAATCATTGAAACTGCATGTGCTCCTTCTGCAACCCCTGCACGGTTATCTAAGAAGCAACAATCTTTTTACTCTTCATTCCATCCTCGCCTTGACTAATTTTGTTCTTTAATTATGACTCCTGGCAACCTTCAGTACAAATGAGGATTTTCCTCCTTTAGGTAATGCATGTTCTTGGCTCTGAGGAGGAAGCTTGTCTGTCAAAACATTAGCTGCCTCTTTTATATGTTAAGTATTAATTCTATTTATCTTCGAATTATTTTCAAATACTGGAGGCATTCTTCCCTGTATTGGAATGCAACAAGTGCTTAATTTCAGGTTTTCATGTTATTCTTGCTCAGATATGAGGCCAAAAATGAGTAATTAAATTCTCATTTAAACCCCATTTCCTTAAACACACCTATTCTCTTACCACACACAGCCTCTTAACTAGCCCCACGCTTTTTCACAGGAGGCAGGAGCTTGCAGCCCATGGGGACAGATACAGGACACAACTTCATTTCAGATGGCCTGTAACCACGTTATTATTATTCCGCCATTTACTGGGTAACACTAAGGCATGTGTTAATGTGCGGCAGACCAAAGGTGCTCAAAAGACTTACTTGTCCCTCAGGAAGGAAAGAATTTCTTGTCCCTTTATAAAGGAAGGAGTTAATGGCTTACCACCACCTAACGCAGAGGTCCTTCTCCCCTCCTAGGTATGCCCAGTGGCAGCCTTCACACATGCTCTCGTCTCTGTGCTTCCAGCAGAAAGACAATGAAGGATTAAACCTGCAGTGGTCGGAGGAAAACTGAGAGACAAAGGTGTTTTGTGTGCTCTGTGCATTCAGGGCCAAAACCAGTACTAGCATCCTGGCAGTGTGGGTCCACGCCGCCCTGGGTGCTAGCCCTCCAGTGCCTCCAATGGCTATTGGCGTTATTCTTCACTTCTCCTGAGGGCTTCTTCGTGTGAGCCAAAGAAAGAGAGCTGCAACATCTCTCGCTGACAAAGGCATCACTCCTCTATAAACTGAATGCAACCACCACCCGGTTTCATTCTGCCAAAGGAAGAGACAGCAGAGGGAACGTCATCACGACCAGCCCGCTCTAAACTCCCCCCGAGACCGCAGAACGTGCGACTTCAATGCTTTGAGTCACCCATGACCCTAAATCCTAAAAATGCATGTAAGGCACTGCAAGATGCAGGCAAAACTTAGGCAAGAGGCGTAAAAACACAGCCCTGTACCCACAGCAACACAAGCGCACGAGAAGTTGAGAACTCCAGCATGCCACATTTTTGAGGCTCCAGCAAAGCTCTCCCCAGAGCCAAGAATAGATACGTGAAGAGCAAAACGGACCTCAGAAACACTTTCCTACACTCTTTGGAAGGGAAGCCCTCCACACTTTCCACCTTGTGCCACCTTCTCATTTTCCCAAAGGGGCAGCCCACCCTGCCACACGCCTGAGCAAGGAGCGCAGCACCACAGTGATGAATCTGTGCTTTCCATCGCCAGGAGGGACATGACTCACAGTCCCCGTCATGACACAGTGGCTTGTGGTATCCAAAGCAAACACAGCTAGCGAGGCTTTTCAACAAACAGTCAACAATCTCCTCCTAGCTGCGACAGCCCACCCCATGAAAAGGAGCAGTTTAAGATTTTTTTTCCCAGTTTGTCCCTCGCCTTTGCCTTCCCCCGCTCATTCTCAAAGAGAACAGCCATGAGCAAAGCCTGCCACGCATAACCTCACCTTCCCACCCAAGCTAAGACTGGAAGAGCCTGTGAAGGCCTCAACGACACCCTTGGTTTTCATCACATGTCCCAGCGCCTGTTGGATAATGCTGCTAGGAACATCCAGAAGGAAACTAAATCCACACCTCTTTCAGGAAAGTGCTTTGATTTTAGTAACCCCATCTCCCCTTTAGAGGTGAGGAGGGAAAGAGCTTTGCACAGGGACCGTGGTGAGGGATACAGGAGCTCCCTGCTGTGCCAAAAAGACTCAGAGCCTGTGCTCCAGCATCTGGGCCATGTTCAAAGCCACCAGTTTCATCTTGTAGCCTGATAGGCGCCGTTGTCACATTTTCTACACGACTCGGGAGGCTGAGAGGAGGAGGAGGAGAGCAGGAGAGCAAGCGGTGACAGTCCACTGGGCTGCAACACCAAGCATGGGAGCCAACTGAGGTCAGCATCCTCAGGGATTACAGGGGAGGGCACTACCACACCACCTTCGTCTTCCACGTGACAGGACTCCAGGCCCTTCCCTCATCCCCACCAGCTCCCCCACATGCCCAGCCGTCCACCGCACATACAGACTGCAGACAGCTGGTACCAGCAAAGGATCTGGGTATGATTTCACACCATTTGCAACGCGTCTTTAATCTCTGCTGATACTATCTCCAAAAGTAGCAACTGGCTTTGCAGTATCTGCTGGTAAGGAGTGGGTATGAAACTGCTTCATTCTGGCCATCAAATAGCAATCACATGTTAACGACTTTCAGTTTATTCCCTGCGGTACCTGGATCAGATTTGTGAAAGCATGAAAACTCGCTAATATGTTTTCAGATTAAATGGACCTTTTCTTCTCTTAATATATGTGCCTAAAAATAACAGGAGTTGCACAGTCATGTCAAGAGATTAAATTACCCTAAAGTCTGCAGAGGGATTACAGCTGCCTGAAAACAATACGTATATACTTTATTCAGCAACGGCGTGCTTAGTCAAGACAAATTTGAGTGGTCATGAAGACCGCTTTGTTTCTCTGTTAGACCTGCGCTTGTGAACGGCTGCGTACAAACACAGTAGTGTGAACCACCCGACATCCACAAACAAGTCTGTTTTAGCAATCGCCCCGTACAAAGCAAATCCAAAAATCATTAAAGCCACCCGGCAGGTTCCAGGTTTCACCCTCCAAAGGGCTGCCTTACACAGCAAAGTGTATGATATACAGCCACATACATCCATACCCAAACCTGCCTGAAAGTTTATATTACAGAGCCATGTTTTCAGTAATTTATGATACCACCAAACTAAATAATAGAGTGACGCTTTCCCTGCCCGAATATCCAAATCCTCATTCTTTGGTCCACTAGCAGTAGTCGCAAAACCTGAACAAGGTACCTAGACTCTCATGCTCACAAGTCACAAGTGGTGTCCCCCAGGGCTCGGTGCTGGGGCCAGTTCTCTTTAATATCTTTATGAACATTCTGGACGAGGGGATCGAATGCACCCTCAGTAAGTTTGCAGATGACACTAAACCAGGCGGGAGTGTTGATCTGCTGGAGGGTAGGTTGGCTCTGCAGAGGGATCTGGACAGGCTGGATCGATGGGCTGAGGCCAATGGCATGAGGTTCAACAAGGGCAAGTGCTGGGTCCTGCACTTGGGTCACAACAACCCCAAGCAGCGCTACAGGCTCGGGGCGGAGTGGCTGGAAAGCTGCCCNAAAGGGTTATTAAACATTGGAACAGGCTGCCCAGGGAGGTGGTGGATTCCCCATCCCTGGAGGTGTTTAAGGAAAGGGTAGATGTGGTACTGAGGGACAGGGTTTAGAAGTGGTTTTTTGTCAGGGTGGGTTAATGGTTGGACTTGATGGTCTTAAAGGTCCCTTCCAGCCTCACCCATTCTGTGATTCTATGGTGATTCACAAGGGGAATTATACGCCTACAGTGGCAGCTGCAAAGCCCAAGTACAGGGAGGGGGTGAAGCTGCCTGACCTGGGCAGGAGAGGAATCCTCATGAGAATGGTGTGTTTGTCACCCTGCCTGCCCCAGCATTTAGTCCTGTAGAAAGACATAACCCCTTGCAGGCAGGCAGGCAGCCCTGCCTGCTCTCTCTGAGGAGGAGGACGGCAGTGGCAGCACCCCGCGAGCCTCCAAGAGCTGGGTGCAGATAGCGTGTCTACCTGGTCCGGCACCTCCCAGGAGTGACACAGAGGGATGCCTACAGGAGGATCTCATGGGACCAAGTCAGCCACGCTCACTACCTCTGGGTGGACCTTGATATTTCAGCACCATCACAAGTAAAGTAGATAATGATGAACTCAAGGCACCTTCAGATAGGCGTGACACATGACCAAGAGTTTTAAGGGACAGACAGTGGGGATTTAGACACCCAACATGACAAGTTGAGCTCTGGATGCCAGTCTCTAGTAGATTTCCCTGCAGTGGTGGCACCTCCCTCCTAAGACAGCCATTCAGGTGCGGGGGGGATGCAAGCCACATCCTCAGGAGTGACAGGCAATCCCCCTCAATGTTGGCACAAACCACCATCGAGAGCGGTTTTGGATGCAGAGCTCAGCTGCAGGTTGAGTGAAAAGTGTAGAGGAAATAAGGACATACACCCGCAGAGAGCAAAAAGACATACTGGATGAGGG
Source organism: Rhinoptilus africanus (assembly GCA_013400135.1). Classification (NCBI taxonomy): domain Eukaryota; kingdom Metazoa; phylum Chordata; class Aves; order Charadriiformes; family Glareolidae; genus Rhinoptilus; species Rhinoptilus africanus. The sequence continues at coordinate 837,943 of VXBO01003250.1, forward strand.
GGGAAAAAAGACCAGGAACAAAAGGTGACAGAAGGGTAACAAAAAGACATCTGAGCATTTTCAGGACTCGGTGCTTCTCTGGAATGCCTCGGTCGTGCCCAATAGGCTTGCTCTAGCACAGAAAAAACCTACACAACACTCCACCCCATCCTCCACTGGAGACAGATTAACCTGGACTTGAAACTCTGCCTTTACCTGAGCTCCAGATCAGCTCAGAGGGGTAGCAGAAAGACTGAGGGGTCGGTGCCAAGCCGGGCAGCAAGGTCGGCCCTTCCCACGGACTTCAGGCGAGGAGGAGGTTAACACAGAGCCGCTCTGTTATGTCTCTGCTTCATCCCCACTTGTTGCCTGTTTTCAGTGAGAAGTGGCTGGTGGAGCAGCTGAATCTCCCTCTTGCAAGCCTTCTGCCAGCGGAGTCCCCTCTGTGAAGGGAATTCGCTGCCGCCCGCCTGCAGCCAAAATCTCACCCTGCCCGTTGATACTCATTTGCCCAGAAAAGTTCACTTCAAAGGCAACAGCTGCTCTTCAAAGAGGCAACAAATTGCAGTGAAGTGGAGAATCACTGGCCTCCGCAGCCCTGGCCAGAGCTCCTGCAAGTCTTCCAAGGGGGCCCTGACCGAAACTGAAGAGATAAGCAACCCAAATTTGAGTAAGGGTGGGGGGACCAGGTTGTTTGTAAATTTTCTTTAAGAAGGAAAACCTTTACGCTGTCTTCGGAAACCCCCATTTGTCATTTCTCATTCGTTGCAGCATAGATTAAAAATGGAGAGCTACCTACCTCCACCGAGATCCCACAGAAAATACCGATGGCCATCTGTCAGTTCTGAGCATCCTTGTATTATTACAGGCATTCAATCTGTGGTGGGGTATTAATGAAAAAGCGAAAACTGCTTTTTTGTTCATCATCTGACCCAAGAAATGCTGTAATTCTTTGTGCCTGGTGTAAAAAAGCAGAAAACGATGTTCAGATTCTTCAGCATAATCCAGGTGTCCTCAGTTTCTTTTGGTCTTTTGAGATTGCCACATTGGGTTACAATCATGTATTTCTGAAAGGTCAAACGTGACAATAAATTATCTATCTCCAGACAAAGAGACACTGGCAGCCTTGAAAAACTCCACAATCCTGTGTGGTTTCTTACATGGCTGAAAAAGGGCTTGTCATATATGAGAAAACTTTATATGTATCAGGCTTCAAAAACAACGCAAAACAAAAAAAAATACCCCACCCTATTTATATTTCATGTGGTTTTTGTAACTTCTCTGGCCTGGTTTTTTTCACTGTCCAAAACCAAAAATAATTTGCATTCAATCAAAGACTTCAAACTCATATGGTCCCACCATCTCTCTCCCTGCACTCTCCTACCCTTTCTTACAGCGTACCTAAAACAGTAACTGCATTCCCACACAATTATTTGTGACCCGTGTTATGCAAATAAATGCCCTAATGAAGAGCCTTGTCGCCACAGAGGTTCACTGACTCAGTTCGAAATACTGTGATCATGCTGTCAGCGGGCCAAGGGGAGCAGAGATCATTTTTGGTTTACGGAGCTTTTCCGGGGAGCATCACAGCATCCTCACTGAGATTGTACCAGGGAAGGCCTAACAGCCAAGGGTTTTCCAGAGCATCACAGTTTTTCATCTCATCAGACAAAATATCAATTTGCGTACCAGTTTTATCCCCCATAATTTCTCCACAGTTATAGAATCCTTATAGCAGCCTTCCAGTATCTGAAGGGGGTTAGGATGAGGGGTAATGATTTTAAACTGAAAGAGGGGAGATTTAGATTGGATAATAAGAAGAAATCCTTTCCTGTGAGGGTGGTGAGGTACTGGAACATGTTGCCCAGAGAAGCTGTGGATGCTCCATCCCTGGAAGTGTTCAAGGCCAGGCTGGATGGGGCTTTGAGCAGCCTGGTCTGGTGGGAGGTGTCCCTGCCCAGGGCAGGGGGGTTGGAACTGGATGATCTTTAAGGTCCCTGCCAACCCAAACCATTCTACGATTCTATGTTGGTTCACCCTTTGAGATGTTTTCTTCTTTTAAAAAAGGCATACAGTCTACAGAAACAGGAATCCAGTGCGCTGAACTGCTTAGGAGATGAAGGGACAAACTGAAAGGCAAGCACAAAGCTCTCTTATTCAAAGTGACAACGCTCGTTTGAGGCTTACACGTGAAGCCCATGCAGGACATCCAGGGACTGGGAAAAAAACCCACTCAGAAGCATCTAGCCACTCAGCTAAAAGCTGGTGGTTGTGGTAGTAGTACCGGTTCGTAGTCTGCAGTGGAGCCGTTCTGTCTTTCACGTGCAATAGAGCTGCCGCGAGCGCATCCTGACCTTCATAAGTGTGAAAGGATGGGGCACTTGCTTATAAAGCACCACAACGCTGCAGCTTCACCTTGGAAAGCATTTGCCCAAACGGCAGTGCTCTCTCTACCAGATATGTTTCATTTACTCGAAAACTGTTTCTCTTTTCTAGCCCAGATAGGTTTGTGATACCACCCACCTGACCACAGCATCTGAGCAGCTTCCAGAATTACGTGCCTAACATCTGCCACACGTAGTTTCCTTGCTCGCTCTCATCCTTTTGCCCAGGGAAGGTCTGTGTGCTCAGGAGCTTGTTTCATTTGGGGTTTTATTCTTAAGGATGTTTGCTAGAGAAATCAGCCCCAGGAAGCAAACCTTAAATGGAGGGCAGAAGGAAGTAAGTCTATGATTCTCCTTGGAGGAATTTCTGCCACTTGGTCTTGGACCGGCCCTTGAGAACCCCTCTGTCTCCTGGACAGGCAAGGTTACAAGCTCCCCTGGGTCTGAAAATTTTTAAGCTGAGGGTGGTGAAACCCTGGAACAGGCTGCTCAGAGAGGTTGTAGATGCCCCATCCCTGGAAACATTCAAGGTCAGATTGAACGGGGTGGGCTCTGTGCAACCCGATCTAGTGAAAGATGTCCCTGCTCATGGCAAGGGGGTTGAACTAGATGACCTTTAAAGGTCCTTTCCAACCCAAACCATTCTGTGACCCTATGATTCTATCTGAAAATCAGAGGGATTGAATATGACCCTCAGACTGGAATTCAGATTTTTTATAGACAGGAGATGTTCCAGCCACCGAGCACCTGAATATAAAGGCAAAAGTCATGAGATTGATGCAGCTCTCCTATTCCTAGCCATTCAGCTTCTGTCAGAAGTAGCAGCGATTCCTTAAAGCCCATTAAACCACTCACACAACCTGGTCAGCCAGCAAAGCCCTCTGTGACACCCTCACTAACCTCTGGGTTTGAATGAGGGAGATGCAAAGTGCTCCATTACTGCCCAAGAAAAGAATCCAGAGACCCTCTTTCTTATTTGTGCTGAGCAGATTCTCTAAGTACAATAGCGTAAGCAGCATTGTTTTCAGATCACAGTCTCACTTTAAGGTGAGAGTGACAGGTAGGACCTGATGTGGTGGCACTGACAGCTATTTCAAATAAATGAGGCAGGACAAATGCAGATTAGACAGGGTAGTACAGGGCATCGAGAGGGAGTGATGGGCAGCAAGCTCTAGAAAGCAGGGGAATGCTCTTAGGTTAGGTTTTTAATGAGCATAGCAGAGAGTTTAACTTCCTACTGAGAGGTTAGCTGGGCTTGGAGCTCCTAGAACCTGAACTATCAGGTCTGTCAAGCTTTTGTTTCCGCTGGGACCTCAAAGATCTGGAAAGAGAGAGGACAGATGAAAGGAAGGAAGGGAAGAAGGGAGGAGAAGGAAGGAAGGAGAGAAAGAAAGAAAGAAAGAAAGAAAGAAAGAAAGAAAGAAAGAAAGAAAGAAAGAAAGAAAGAAAGAAAGAAAGAAAGANGACACTCATCTCAGAACAAGGAGCCCCATGTTCCAGCTCCTGCCTAAAAGACTTCTGGACAACACACAGTGAATTTTTCACTCTTTTTTGGAGGATGGATCTGCTCGCAAGGACAGCAGGACCCAGCCAAGCCACGAATCCACACTCTGCAGAGAGAAAAGAAACTTTGGTCCCCCCAGGCCGAAGAGGTAATTGATGTCTGCAAAATAGTGGGTGCTCTCACCACTCAGTGACCGGTAAAAGAGGAACAGACAGGGAGGGTGGAAGTAAAGGGCATAGAAGGTGGCTGCAGCGCAACTTCTCCTTCCAGTGTCTTTTGAAAGAAAGCAAGTGCTTTTGCTACAGAGTTCTGTCAGGAAAGGCACAAAGAGAGCTCTTACTGCACCGAGCGCCCAAGGCGTGCAAGTGGAAGGGCTGTCCACCGGGTGACAGCCAGGACCTTCTCCCAGGTCCATCAGCTCAGGGGCCTCTAAAAGGCTGCCTGGCCACGGTGCCCTCTCCCCTTGGCCATGATCCAACACCACGCACAGAGCACAGACCAGGGCGACTCCTGGAGAAGGACTGACAGCCATCCGCAGGGTACACAAGAAAGGCATGGACGTGGCCATGGGACAGGAGCCATCACAACAGCTTCTGAGTGCCAGTTCGGATTTCATGGGGACAGCAATGAAGAACACAGGGCCTGCAGTTCCACAAGCCCCCTCTCTCTTTGCATACAGTGCACCAGGCTACTTTCCTACAAAAAAAAAAAATAAGAAAAGCGACTCGGCAGATCTCTCTCTAATACCTCCATGATGGAGATCCCCTGGCAGACAATCCAGAAACTCCAGGCCATTGGCAGTAACCTCTATTTCCCTAGCTAAGCAGCTCTCATGTTGTTTGTGGAGCAGATTTTGATGGCTGGAGATGTGAGAGGAAAGCTGGGCTGTAGTACCAGAGATTTCCCAGCATCTTCCAGCAAGACTCATCACTGTAGGACAGGCGGCAGTTGTCCCACACAAGGCTTTAGTTTTTGCTTTGCTGTAAAGCACAAGGAAGACACTACGAGCTCACAGGCTGCGATTTCATGGTAGCGCTGCCAGCTTGCTCGCTGCCACCCACGGTGCTGGTCGGGCTGTTAGTGCAGCCGCGTGATGAACTAGACCAGAAATGGATCCAGCTGGAGGAAAAAAAAAAAAAAAAAAAACCAACCAACAACATTGAAGGGAAGGTGAAATCTCTGCCAGATCCATTCCCTGATGCAGTTACTCATGTAACTTCACCAGCAATGCCAGGGGCAGGAATGAGCGGGCTGGATGAGGAAGGAAGGGGATGCCAAAGCCAGCGTTTGAGCAGAACAGGCTCGGCTGTGAAACACTGCCTCCACCGCATCCAGCCAGACCGGCAGCTCAGGACTTAAAGGCCTTACATTCCACAAACAACCATGGCTCACCCAGCTCCACCTGTTTGCAAACACCAAGCCCTCTTTCGCATTACTTGCGCTCAGATAAAGACAGCTTTGCTAGAAAAAAAAAACAACAAAACTACGTATTAACTTTTCCCCAGCCCAAACAGGTAAGCATCCACGGATTATTGACCCCAGGTATGGCCCAGGTAGGAGTCAACATCTACCCAACTGCCTGACAGCAGAAGCAAGAAGCGTAACAGCACTGACCCAAGAGAGATGGTTTCTGAAGCCATCCTCATTGCAGTGCTACACAACCAGCTGGGAGGAAGAACAGAGAGTAAAAGGCAACTGAAATCAATGGAGTGGATGAAAACCACCCTGCTGCCTCGTCCTCCAGTACCAATAAGCCTCTAATTCTCTGCCACGCTTCCGTGCCCGAGATTCATCCCCTCCTAGAGGAAATAAGCTACTTGACTTACTACACCCATCGCTGTCACAAATTCATTTGCCAGCAGCTCCCTACGTGCTGGCTTTTTTAAAAAGAAGGGAAAACGTGAAAGGTTGCTTCTTAGCTTTCCTTGGAAAATGCCTGTGACCCAGGAGGAAATTTCCAAAGTAGGTGAAGCGAAGGCGAGCAAGAAATCCCACCAACAGCAGACTGCGGCTGGGGCCGGCCACACGGCCCAGATACGGCAGCAGCTCTTCGAGGTGAGCCAGTAGAGGTCTCTCTTCCACTAAACCACTAATAAAAATAAATAAATATCTATCTATATTTGTCAGCGTGCGCATGTGCCTTCCCTTCTGATCCCCGGTCCCCAGCTAGAATAAAATAAATACAGCAGGAGCCAGCAGCTCAGATGGGAACAATCTGTCACTTCGCTCCAGAAAAAAAAAAAAAAAAAAAAAAAAGAAAGTTTGAGGTCTACCAGGTTACCAAGCTTATGGCGTGGACTCCAGGCTTTGCATCTGGCAGAAAAAATGTATGGTATGGTCAGTCCCAGGCCTACAGGTTCTCTCCTCAAGGAAAAAGAGGACCACAGCGGTGGCTGTGCTTACTGGGGCACAGCCGACTGCTTGCCGGGCTCCTCCAGCCTGCCCAGGTGAGGAGGAGATCCCTCTGCACTTGGAGGTGCCCGGTTTCAATCTGGGTAGAGCCAGCCACGACAGAAAGGCTTTATCAGGCAACGCTTGTTTTTTGGCCTCCAGGTTAAAGGGCTGCTTGGTCTTTGTGGGAGTAGCGTCTGGAGCACACAAAACGGGGCGTCTGCCCACCACTGGAATCCTTGCTGGAAGTCTCAGAAGTGAGGCCAAGGATAAAATTGGAATGAAACTAATGTTCCTGCCTGCTGGCTCCTCCAAACAGCCGCAGGCGCCGTAGGACGGCCAGGTGTAAAAGCCCGAACTGGCACGGCCTGTCTTGTGGATAGGGAACGCTAAACCACAAGGTGCGCTTCCACCCAGCGCTTGGCTGGCAGGTGCCAAGCTGCCGAAATGCAGCCGGGCACCCCCCCTCCCCGGCCATCACAGCCTGCCAGCGGCACCCCGGCTTGGCCAGGACACCAACCGGCCTCTTCTGCTGCGGTGACACCAGTACCGGTGTCACCAGCCCACCACGTCACGCGTTAGCTGCAGCCACAAGGCTCCAGGGAAAGAGCTCTTTGGCTTTGGAGAAGGAGCGTGGTGCCCTTTGCTTGTGGAGAACCTGTGGGTTAGCCAGGTTTATTGAGACGGGGAGGGCACAGGCAGACGGGCTCAGATGGGGAACGGGGGTGGGAATCCAGGGGGGTTTACCCCAAAACCCTGTTCCCCCAGTGACGGCAGAGCACAGGAGCAGCGGAGNGGAGAACCTGTGGGTTAGCCAGGTTTATTGAGACGGGGAGGGCACAGGCAGACGGGCTGGAGCAGCGGGGAAGTGGTGGGAATCAGGGGGGGTTACCCCAAAACCCTGTTCCCCCAGTGACGGCAGGGCACGGGAGCAGCGGAGAACGAGTGGGAATCCAGGGGGGTTTACCCCAAAACCCTGTTCCCCCAGGGACAGCAGGGCACAGGAGCAGCGGGGAAGGGGTGGGAAGCAGTCCCCCTCCCCATTTGCAACAAACAGGGCAACCGCACTCCACGGACGCACAGCTGCACCCCTGCTTTCGGGGTC
>VXBO01003251.1:0-11926 GCA_013400135.1 Rhinoptilus africanus
TTTTACCTAGCCATTTGCTCCTGTTGAATGAAAATTTGTATATCTATTATTATATTATTGTATTTTACATATATATATAAATTATATGATATATATATTATATTATAGATAACTTGTGTCCAAATATGTATATTCTGTGCTTATTTGACTCAGGCCTTCAAATTCATAATCATAATGCCTTCTAAGGAAGTTTATAGTTCTTTAAGCAGGAATTCTCACTCAAATACTAGATGACCAGATTTCATTTGCTTGAAATGAGTAAGCTACATTTGCCTGAAGCAAAACCAACTGACATCAGAAACATTCAGCTTCCAGTATATCTCAAGCACACGGTCTTTTTTGTCTCAAATTCTTTGCTTTGCAATTCACTGAAATCGTACCGTTTAACAGCATCTAGCATATTTTCCCACTCCAAATACATCTCTTTTCCTTCTGGGACCTGAGACTCAATGTTTGCTTCTACTTCTGGCAGTCTTGCCATGGCTTTTGGAAGCATGAGAATGATGAAACTTTGGGTGGCTAGAATGCTTGGGGTGTGGGTGCAGAAAACCAGGATGGAAGCCCCACAATGTAGACTGGCTGTGATATGCCATGATCCACCTTTCATTGATGCCGGGATGAAACATTTTCAGGTATTTTGGGCTGGATCAGGTCACGGATACTCGTCCAAATCTGACGCTTGTATGTCTTTTTGTTAGTCTTTACCATTCCAAATTAGGATTCACAGACCATTTCTTTGATGGTATACAGCTGGTTGTATATTTAATATAATGGTGACTAAATGGAATGGATTGATGACAGCTTTGATTTTCTTAATTGCTACTCACAATATCAGCCACCATTTATAATTATTTCAGCATTTACTATTTCATAATCTGCTATAGTGTGTTAACACCTTGGTTCTCGTCTCGTCTATCTGACAGCTTTCCCTGCATGAGGAGTCAAATGCCACCCCTTTGCCTCACTCCAGGCTTAGCAGGAGTACACAAGCCCACAAAAGCATTAAAACCTCCACGATGCTGAAGCTCAAGATGTGTAACAGAGGAGCCATGCAGACACCTAATGCCCAACATTATGTGTCACTTCTCAGCTTGGGTGGGTAGCGTGATATAACACAGCATGGGTAAGGGGAGGATAGTTCTTATTGAATCAGCACTCCTAAGTTTCCAACATCAATAAAAGGAACAGAGGAATCCCATTTACCACAGCAGGTGTAGTAGTGAAAGAAATAGAATTTGTACTCCAAGGAATATCACAGTTTTCATGCTATATAATTTTAAATAGTGTAGCATTCACTGTAGATTTCTTGGTTTTATTATGTTTGCATTCTGCAACCCTATTTCAGTAAAATTGATTTGCCACAGCGCCTTAGACAAGATCCGCATTTCCTAGATGAAACTTCAGTATTTTTCCTGAAATCAGCATAACTATTTTTATGTTCATTCTTTTTATTACTCATCACTGCCCGAGTCCCAAAACAACTTGAAAAGTCATTAGCTTTCCCTGTTCATACTGAAGTGTTACAGTGAGTGTTGACTCACTGATGTGAGTCAATGCAAAGTGCATACAGTCTACCTAACACACAGACCTTCTGGGGAATAAAATGAAAATATTGGCCAGACATAGGCTTCCCTTTCAGGTAGGACAAGCTGTGTTCTACTTTGGTATTAGATTTTCTATAGACGAGGTAATCTAAGTAATACCTAATAAATTGATCTAGAAACCTGAATGCTGTCTTTGACAGTGATAAACTGGCTTTTATCACATACTTCTGCTTTCATCGCATTATTTAGCTTTAATTTCTTTCATATTTCATCATTTCTTTAATAATTTTCAACTTCTGCCATAGAAATCACTGATGGTATACTTATGCTTGTATATTTGGTCTACTACAATAGAGATTTCCAGGAGATATTCTATTAAATTTGCTCCCATTACACTAATTCGTGTAAGAGCTCCAGAATCATACATAAACTCTTGACACGACACCTCAGGAGAAGGTCCTTCAGACTTCAGGGAATTTCTTAAAACAATAGGCCACAAAATTATACTTTGTCATCACCTAGTCACAAAAGAACTGTCAAATTAATCTGAAATGTGTCTTTTTTTGAACTTTTCATTTAATTAACGTAAAGTTGTTTGATACTGAATTTATGAAGCTGTAGCTATTAACAATAAAAGAATAAATGATGATTAGTAATGCATTAAGCAATGTTAATTGTTATACTTTCCTTTTTGTTCTTGTTCTTCATTGTGTCAAATATATTCTGCTACTTATCAATAGAATATAATTTTGTAAGAAATTAATATTTATGGTATGTAACTAGTTTTTGTCATGGAGAAACACACAAAAACTAACAGCATGACTGCATCTCCATTCCAACATGCTATGAATTTTTTTTCAGGTATAACATTCTGATATATATTTTTTGCTTGAAACACTAGTTTCAGAGCTTAAAAATGTGTTTCAATGCCTAAACATTTATCTTTTTACATTCATTCAGCGCTTTTAAAACAACTCATTTATACGTATAGCAAAAATGTGTCTTTCCTGCTTATGCATCTCTTCTCTTGGATTTTTCACATCCATAGATCATCTCCCATGGCCATAGGCACAGAGTCTGTATGGACTGTCTGATCTAAATTTCATGTCCTTTGAGGACAGAAGACAACAACCTAAAAAACTTGGCAATGGTTAAAGCAGATTTATCAGTGACTGCTGCATACAACACTTACGATACTGAATAATGCTTTTTTATGTCTTGATACAGAATAAGTTGACTGTCCTACCCAGAGAATTACTTTCCAGGGCATGGATTGTCTTCCATTTTTTGTCTGTTACAATGGTGCCTTGATCACTGATTGATTATTTAAGTATTACTGGGATACAAGGGATAAAGTTGCTTGGGAGACGAGTACCTCTTAGACAGACACACTGATAGAGCTGGGGAAAAAAAGCACAAGGTTTCAAGCACAGAAGCCTTTCTACAGTCCATCCTCAGAGAATCAACAAATAAGTAACAGGTGGAGTTCGGGGCCAGTAGCATTTTAAAGAACTTCATCCACTGTAAGGAAATTAACTGTACACATACATGTCACTGCCTGGTGTCATCCCATCTTTCCTTCAGACTGGGCAGCCTTAAATCTATGTCATCTTTTATTTCAGAAAGACTAATTCCACACTATGTTCCCACAAATCAAATGCAGATTTCTTTGTTATCATATGTTTCTCTATCTTTAGATGACAGTTTGATGAATCTTACGAGCTAACAAATATCTATTCTATATCTTTTCTGACAGACAGTTGATTTTTTGGTGTTGCATATAGACTCAGCACTCTTGAGACTAGAAGCCTAGCCTAATAAGGGCCCTCAAGGGAAAAATCTATCTTTTTCAGGTTTCTGGGTGGGAATTTGTGCCAGAAACCTCTCTTAATTTCTTAAAGAACCCCTCACACATTTGAAGCTGAACAATGTTGACAGTACTTGGCAGAAGATAGTTTAGGGCCAAGGCATGGGCTTTTGCAAAATTGCTGGCTATACACCCCTAACTTGTGCTGAAATGAAAGCACAGTTCTCTCTGAAATTGCTGGCTCGGAAAGTTGCATCCCAGTTGCCATTCTCGTCAATGGTCTCAGCAGACAGAACCACATTCTCTCTTGAATAGCTCTTTCCTCTTGGCCAAAGCCCAACAGATAAGTACAGCTGCTGCCAGAGTTGAACTAATTCAGTGGACAGATAACGGGATTTAATTCTCCAGCTTTCACAAAGCTGCTCCTTTCGAAAGAGTAAATTCAATGAACAGAAAACAAAGCATAGAAACCTTCCTGAGATAACCCAGACAATCATCAAATTAAATCTACGTATTATGTAAATGCACCTGGGTATTTGACTTGATGTATTTGATGATATTGCCTATAAGCTTTCTAGTTCATTACAGGATATGGTCTTTTTGTCCCCGATATAAAATACTGCAAAAGCTATCCTTCCTCTCACATCTTCAAAGCTCAGGGAATCTGAGTAGGTTTTGCAGGATAGGCTTTTAGGCTAAAGGGTTTTTTTGGTAAAGGTTAATTACTGTGTTTATGTAGACAGTTAACTAAAATTGGCTTACTTTGGCTAACAGGCCTACTACAGTTTATATATTCTTATGGCATTATAATAAACACATAACAAAACACTAACATGGGGAGCTCTACTGACCTAAGTGGTCTTCCATCTGGTGTTCAGCATTCCTGTGGTAGTACAGAGGCTCAGGGGGTCAGCTAATACTGAGGATAGTTAATGTTAATTACCCAACATGGAGCATGCCTGTAACGCTCTGTGCATGTGACAAGTTTGGGGGAATTAGGTATAGAAGTGTGTTTACAAATGTGTGGGTCTTTTTAAACATCTCATAAATATCTGGTTTTTTGGTCTATCTGTTGCATTGCTGACACTGATCCTGAAGGTGTAGTTCACTCATTACTGATTAATAACTTGTCACTAATAAATGCTTCAACCCTGATTTAGCTTAAATCATATGAACTGAGCAGTTTTTTCCCTGTGACAGAAGTAATATTGAGCTTTATGCTATGCATCATGCAACTCCTTGGAGATCTCCTTTCTTTCTGGGGAGAAAAAAATATTTAGGAAACCTTTCCAAGTAACTGCTGGAATAATGAGGACACTTATAATGGAAGGGTACAGAGGAGTGACATCTAGCACACCTGGCAAGGCTGGAACAAGAACAAGGGAGAGAAAGTTCCTCAGAAGCCAACAATAAAATCTAGACCTCAGGGAAACGCTTATATCACATGTCCATAGATTTTGACCCGGAATGCAATCACGAAGATGTATTTTATTGTGAGCAGTGCACACAGGAATAATAAAATCCAAAGACATGAGTACTATTATAATTCTAACAATGACATCTCTCTTAAAAGCAGTCATTTTTTTCTCAAGTTCAGAGACTCTAAGGAAGCTACATGGGCACTGTGTTTTGTGAATAAAGTCTGAAATAGTGTATTTTGTGGTAAGTTAACTAATTTGTCCTGTTTATGTGTAACATGAATAGTAAAACATGACTGGCTAAACTGTTTTTTTTTCCAAATGAAACATCCATGATGTGCTGATACACACACATATATTTTTTAAGCTTATTCTCTTCCTGCCTGAAGAGGAAAAATGGCATTTAGGTCAGCCTGAGGAACTGATTTATATTTTCACAGGAACGATGTGTTTTATAATGTCCTCTGAATCTGCCTATCTATGTATAACTCCTGGTCCAGTTCACTCCTCGGCAATCACCCTGTCATCGTTTTCTTCTCCTAATGTGCTGAAAATGATGACTTTGAGCTGTCCTTCCTCTTTCACTTCCACCTGGGAGATCAGAATTACACTACTTTCTAAGTAAGTATATTTGAGTACTGTAAAACTACATACTATTCAAATTAATTTGCTTCACAGTTTGTTCAGTGCCCTAGATGTTACAGGTTTCATCACACTTTATGAGGTACATTTCATAGCATTGTATCAGCGCTGTATGAGGTATATTCCATCGTTTTTTATCATAGCTTTTTATAAGATGTATTTGACAGCATTTTATGTAGCCACTTTACCAGATAGCATGAATAGCATTTTAGCAGTAAACTTTCAGGGCACATTTCATGGCATACAGTTGCCCAAAAATATAAATGCAGAGAAACAGAGATAGAAGAGGTGAAGAACAATGTTAACTCTTATTATTCTGAAGAAAATAATTGTAAAACTCAAGCAACTATACTGTATATCTTTCATACAAGGAAATGTAACGTGATATTTCAGGCATAGACTTTTTCTGCTTTGGTTCTTAGGTGACAGAGCTACTTTCTCGCAAGTGTCTTTCCGGTCCAGTAGTACCTGTAACACAATATTGCTGTATATCCTGCTAATGTATTCTCACTCTTTTCTGGTATATTTTCTCCTTTTTGTTCTCACAAATCAGTTCCAAGTCCTCTGACATAAGACAGTCCTGCAGAAGTGTAGTCCCTATCCTTGCTTATTTAAGCTCCCTGCTGTCAGTGCACTCCTGCAGCACTCAAAGACACTGCAACCAGGCTCTTCAGTCCACAAAGTCCACAAAACTAACCCAGACATCAGATGAACAAGTAGGGAACCAAAATACAGAAGTAGTAAAAGGAGTAGCATACATAGATTTTTCCCTAGCAGTGGGAATAAGCCGGAAGGAAGGAAACACAAAACTGAGATTGTTTTGTTTTTTTTTTTTAATTTGCTGCCATGGAAATTAAAGAAAAAAATCAATAATTCCTGAGTTTTTCTGTATTTCTTACAGGCCCAGCACATCTGTCAGAATGATCATGAAGAACAGAATCATTATCAGTCTTCCAACACTCGCTAAATATGACGAGGAATAGGAAAGACAAAGAGGTTATGTTTGGAGAATTTAAAGTGAGTCTAGAAAGTGTCAGAAGTGGTTTCTTTGGCCTGAAAAGAAGGACAGAGGAATTACATGATTTGCAGCTAGTGACCAAGCAAAATCTTGGTATGACCTGGTATGAAAAATTGCTTAAAAACCCAACTCAGCAAAGCTTTTACAGCATCAAAAAGCTGATGAAGACAGCTTGTTTACAATTACCACTGGATAACAAAGCATGCTGAAGATAGCATAGCATCATAGCACTGAATGAACAACATCATTTTCCCCCACATATTAGGACAGTGATCTGTGAGAGTAACTATTTCTAGAAGTCCATCATCAAATTCCCAGAGTCTTTCTTAACTGGAATATCAATCTACACATTAAAAAAGTAACCAATCAAAAAGCCACATTTACACATTTCGCAGAATCACAGAATCACAGAATGGTAGGGGTTGGAAGGGACCCCCAGAAAGCATCTAGTCCAGCCTCCCTGTCAGAGCAGGTTCACCTAGAGCAGGTTGCACAGGAACCCATCCAGGCGGGTTTGGAATGTCTCCAGAGACGGAGACTCCACCACCTCCCTGGGCAGCCTGTGCCAGGTCTCTGCCACCCTCAAGGTAAAGAAGTTCCTCCTCATGTTTAGGTGGAACTTCCTATACTCAAGTTTGTGCCCATTACCCCTTGTCCTGTCACTGGGTACCACCATATTTATATAAGCAGAGACCAAACTTTTAGAAGCTAGACAAGTTTTCAAACAAAAAAAAAAATTGTTTAGTTTATGCTGTAACCTGTTTTTCACCAAGTTCTTTTTTAAAATACAGTAATTTAAATCATTGACATTTTTCCTATAAAATACAGTTAATTTTTTTATTGAATGCATTAAAATATAAAAGAATTGTGATTAATAAAAGTTTCTTTAAAGTTATATAAAGCCAAACCTCCTACATGCAAAATACCGTACCTTGCAAGTTCAATCAAATGCAAGACAAAAATATCAACAGCAGATCCTATCTTGAAAGTAGGAATACTAGCACCCATAACTTCAGGAAATAAGATCTCAAGGGTGGCATCCAGCTGCCTCTCCTGAACGAAGTTCTACATACTGAGAACTTCAGATAGACCTCAGATTTCTCCTGAATTCTTTGTTCTTGAGGGTAGTGAGAAAAAACAGAATATTCAACTGTAATTCAGGGTAGAGACTGCCCAGAAAATTCTGGCTTGGTACATGGCAATGCCACCATGTTTTCCAGCTTACAAAAATATCCTTCCAACTTTTATCTTGCAATACATAGGTGCCAATTAAATAACTATTTGCAGCAATGCTTAGTGCTCAAAGCGAGACTTCATCAGCCAAAGCTGCAAAAGGTATATTGATCTCCCGTAACAAGAGCAGCACCAACACCATTAATGCTTACAGGACTAAACAAAGGAACAAATTAATTTCAAGATGTTAGTTCCACAATATATCCTTAATCAGAGAAAGCACTGTTTATAAGCAATGCTAAAGCAAAGGGTGAAAAACAGGAATTAGGTCTCCTCCTTTCTGTATCTTTGGGAAGCCTATATGAGCAAAGTAATGTACAACTTAAGGGTGGCAAATTATGTAAACTGTCCCATGCCATTTTTTAGAAAGTAATGATTCTCTCATCATAAAAGGCCCATTAATCTCTATAGTAAAAGTCAATTCATGATGTTTCTGCATGGTAGCAATCAGGGGCAACAGAAAATTTCATATTGATTTGCTGATGATGCATCAGAAATTCTCAAGTAAACTCTCTGTCATCCTGACACTCCACAGCAATTGCCCAAGTCTGCAGAGGAGTCTTCTCACAGCAACAGTACTGAATTTGAACAAATTTGACCCAAGTCCTTCGTATCCTGCTACTAGTGATACTGGCAGGTCAGTTTCTAGAACATCTGCTGAAACTGCTATAATTTTTTTTTTTGATAGTACAATAGTAATTTGCAATTTGAAGCCAACTGAAGAAGATGTAATTAATATGTCTTCTTGAGCCACTTCATATCATGACCATTTAGTGGCATAGAGTACTTTTTCTTTAGGTTAGGTGGTCATAATTTGCAAGTTGCACCTTCTGTGTGCTGAGCTGATGATGAAGTATGTGACTGAAAAGGCACATAACTGTCTGGCTCCCAATATGCTTCCCATGGTGCACTACAAGGAAGAAAATGACAAAATCTCAAATTTTATTGGACTGCCAAAGAATCTCGTATAATTCTGAAATCAGAATAGCTATGTGGCTCCAATATCTGTTGAAGAGACAACAAAGCAGGGCGCAAGCCATACATGAGATTCCTGCGTGCACTGATGATAACTTTCTGACACTGGTGACTGAGAAACTGATAAGCGAGGATATTCTTCTGGACCTGATACTTACAAACAAGAAAATTACAAACAAGAAACTTACAAACAAACTGGCTGGGGATGTGAAGGTCAGGGACAGCCTTTACAGCAGTAAGTGTGAGATGGTCCGTTTAAGAGCCCAAGAGAAGGGAATAAGACAACAAGCAAGATCACAATTCTAGATTTTATGAGAGCAAATTTTGGCTTGTTCAGGGATCTACTTGGAAGAATTTATTGGGATTTGGTTATGAGAGAGCAGAGGGGTCCAAGAGAGCTGGCTGATTTTCAATTTAATATATAATCACATGTGACTTAAGAAAGACCTCCCTGGTGTAGAAAACGTTTTCTTGTTCAATGGCTTTTCACTGATTTCCCTAGGAAGACACAAATTATTTTTAATTTGGTTTTCATTCCTGTTCCAAAGTAAACTGTAAAATCAACAACTTTGTCACTTGTCAAAAGATTAATGTTCTCCTCCCCTCCAAAATTTGTCATTTAACAATATCAGATTTCAAGGAGGGAAAAAAAAACACTAAAGAAAAAAATGTCTATAACACAGATGAAAAATAACATGTACCATAAGATAAGGTAATCATAAGATATCTTCCTGGCACCCAAATTGAAATTTAATGCAAATAAGAAGAAAAGTAGTAAAAGCTGATTACATTCTGATCCCTTTCCTATGAATGTATGTTTAAACATTATGCAATATTCTACTCGCATCTTTTTTTCTAAGAATGGTTTTTTCCTTTTCTTTCTTTTTTATACATGAACAGAAGAAAACATTAAACTCTACATTTCCCATTCGATATTGAAGTAACATCTGGCTTATTTCTATTGTTTCCCTTTCTTTGTCTTGTAATGCTGTTCACCTTGATTGAATTGTCAACAAATACAGAGAACAAAGCAATTTAAACTCAACGAGTGAGTGCATGTACACATATACAAGGCCTGATTCTGCAACTTCCCCTTTACTCAACTCATGTTAATCATGTAAGAAGGAATCTATGGGCTCAGGCCTAGGAGAATAAGGGAGTAAACAACCTTGTAAACTGCCTAAAGGAAAGATAAAATCCATAATTTTATTTCCATAGGAGTCACCGAAAGGGTTACAATAGTGATGTCTGTTCACATGGAATCTTAGCTGCAATCACAGGTTGACTACAAAGACACAGTAAGAATCATATTTTAAAAGTTTCAAGGCAAGAAAATAATAAGTAAATGAAAATACACAAACAGGAGTGCAGAAAACCAAACAAAGCTATGATAATTATCATAAGTTTTGTCTCATGACAAAGATATCAACAAATATAAAACTCAACTCTGGCTGATAGACTTATAAAAGAAATTTCTTGCCTGTTGTGAATAACAGCCAACAGAAACAGAAGAATAACAATACTCTAGGACCTCCAGAAAGGTCAAACCTTGAAGGCTGTTCAAACTCAGTAACATGAGAAGGATAAATTGTGCAGCTTTCTGTTTTTACTCTTATATGTTACAAAAGATGGACTGCAACATCAAAAACACTTTTGCATATAAACATTTTCTTATTCTACCATGAAAGAGAAAAAAAAAAGTTAAATAACTCTCCATGATTTTTACTTTTATTAGTGCAAGTTACTAACTACAAACAACTATCAAAACAAGGTGCTGATAAGCAGGCAACGTTTCACCAGATGAAAATATACTTCCTTTCTCATGTTTAAGTAATAGTGTCTGTACTCCAACTGATATTTTGTCTTGCATAGAATACTATTATTTAACAAGAGTTAAAGGGAATTAACAAAAATAATTTGTATTACTCATTCCTCTCAAGACCAGAAGACATTGGAATAATTTAATATATAAACAATACATTTAGTTAGCAAGAAAACCTTCCAGGCAATGAAAGGTATCTACTAATTTTAACTTCAGTAAAAACATCCACCCATATTTCAAACACATACTGCTAAAGTGGGATATCACATGAACCGAACAAAATCTGAGCCAGAGTGATATTCTCTTTGTTTCTGTGGTAGACTATCAGGGAACACATTTGTAAAGTGAAGATTCTCAGGGCCTAATTTTTTCATGGTGTAGGGTACCTGTCAATCAGGGAAGCCAACAGGAATTGTATATACTTTGACACAGGCTTCTTGTTGTTGGACCCAAACTAGCCATAAGTCTGAGTGTCTCTGTCAAGACCTCTTCAAGATCAAAAGGATTTCTAAATGAGAAAGTTTGTTTAATTAAAATGTAAACTGAAATGATTTCTTAAAAATGATTGGGGGACTTGGCATTAGGAAAGATATATTTATTGAGAGGGTGGTCAAACACTGGAACAGGCTTCCTAGAGAGGTGGTCAATGCCGCAAGCCTGTCGGTGTTTAAGAGGCATTTTGTCAATGCCCTTAATAGCTTGCTTTAACTTTGGACAGCCCTTGATTGTTCAGGCAGTTGGACTAGGTAATTGTTGTAGGTTCCTTCCAACTGAAATACTCTATTCTATTCTAAAAGATAATATTCCCCCTGTTTTGCATTGATTCTATCTTGAGTGCAAGTAGTGTAACTAGAGAAGCAATTATAAAAACGGAGATATTTTTTTCCTCTTTTCTTGATAAGGTTTGTTTTGGGATATTTTTTTTTTCTTTGACACATCCCTAAGGTGTTATATGATTCTCAGAAATTCAAACAAGAGCAAAGCTGTTGCAGGTACCACCACAGACCTAACCTAAGTTCTGTACAGTAACAGCATTTTATCTTTCTTAATAATACAAGCCTTAGATCACTTGTAAATAAAGACTGAAGATAAAACAAAACAAAACAAAATAAAATAAAATAATAGATTAAAATAAAATAAATTAAAATAACATAAAATAAAATAGCAAAAGTTCCAGCTAATGAAGAATAGGAAATGCCGAGCATCTGAAGGAATATGGTGACAGATGCAGATGAGGTAGCAGATGAGGTAGCAGTATATGATGGAGGAAAGATCAGTTGCACAAAAAGCAATAAAGAATGGAATCCTTGTACATTGTGATAATTTATTAAAATCCAAGTTAGTTTGGCATTTTTGGAAGCTGGAATCACATCTGGCTGAAAGTAGTTCTTGTATAAATAGTTCCAGTATAGGCAGGGCATTGTTCAAAGTCATACCTATTTACTTTTGATTTTTTTATTATTATTC
>VXBO01003251.1:11946-36796 GCA_013400135.1 Rhinoptilus africanus
TTTTTTTTTTTTTTTTTTTTAGTTCTGGCTAAATGCAGTGGACCGATAGGCAGAATATAAGAGTGAATTCTGAAGTACTTCACTGAGTTGTGAAAATTAGGAAAGAAATAGACTTTATTGCTTTATTGAGCCAGCGTGAAAATATTTCAGCATGTAGATGTATACACACGTACACACAACGTGTAAGTATTTTTTAAAAGTGAATACAGATTTTATTGCTCCCATAACTATTGTCTGTGTGAAAGTTTACATTGGTCCTAGGGAAAAACACAGGTTGATAAAGGATATTGTGGGGAGACGACCCAGACAGAGCAGCAGTGCTTTGGTCTGGGGTGTGACCTTTCCTTGTGCTGGGCCCGAGCTTGCCCAGCAACTGCAAGCCCCGAGCTTGCCCGGTGACAGCGACATGACGCCGCTGGGGCGGTGACCGCAGAAACCCCCAGGGAAGGGTGTACAAACCGCTCCCTGAGAGCCCAGCTTGAGCGTCCCTTAGGAAAGGCTGGTCCACACCTTGATGATGTCCCATTACTTGTGACACCAAGTAAGGATACTTCCCTGGGAATGCAGTGATACCTATTGGGTAGATTGTAAGCAATTTGTAAAAGAAGCAGAAGAGTCCCCACTCACAGGGTGGTGTAATTGTTATCTACTTAATAAGTGCCTTATCCTAATAAACTTTACTTTGTGCCTCAGACTGGCAACTTCATTACTTCAAAAGGTCTGACTGTGGCAGATATTATCAGAAAGAATTAAAGAACATTAGCAAAATTGATGGGTTATGGAAAATACGTCTTTTGGTACAAAATGTGTATTATATACTGTACTTAGCCAGGATGAGCTTTATCTTCCCTGGGTAACTTGCCCTACTTTGCTACTGAAAGTAATTTTCCTAATGTCCGGATGAACCAGACAAGATGCAGTTGGAGACATTTATTCTTTGCTGTATCATCTTTCAGTACCAAGAAGAGTTTGGTTCTGTCACTGAATATGGAAAATTGTCCCCATCTCCTCTTTATCCATGAGATGAGCATACACAGTCTATTTGCAACATAAATCTGTATTTGTAACTTTTTCTGCATAGCCATATTCCATATATATAATCAGAATTGTGTATTTTTGGATGGAGAGTAGTACATCAAAATTAGTCTTTGTCTATTTATGAGCTTTACTATTTTTATATACATATGGGTGCATGAATGAGACAAGATGTTGCAGTCCAAAACTAAAAACCATCAAATCCTAACTATATATATATATATTTACCAATATTAAAATCTATAATTACATAAAAGTTGTCAATGCTACATATATCTACTAAGGATCAGCACATGAGACCGCTGGCTGGTGTTTCACAAGAAATACATTAACATGTTTTTCTTCCTAATCTATTTTTGGCCATCCTTATATTTTAAGCAAGAGACAGTATGAGAAAAAAATAAAGGAAATTCAGAGAAAGCTTGAAGGTAACTCAGAAACAGGCAAAGGATATTTTATTTCTTGCTTTTATGTACTGCTACATCCTTTTAATTTTCTCCTTATTGCTTTTATGTGTCACTTTTTCTCCTACATTTTCCTTTATCCGCTCCACAGCATGATGAAGCTGCTCAATACTGAAGTTTTTATATGCAGAAAGGAATGCAATGACCTCAAGTAAGGGATGAAAATCTGGGCAGGTAGGCACTATTTAATACTTTCTACAAACCATACAAGGATTCATACATCACTTGAATCTTATACATTAAAAAAAAAAAAAAAGGCTTAATTATGCTCATTATTCTTAGCTGTCGTAATGCACTCACTTTTTCTCACTGCTTTTAAGCTTTTCAGCACTTGTGTTAATACCAAAGACTGGAACATCTTGATTGAAATACAAATATCCATCTTCCTTCTAGCACACAATTATATTAATAAGGTAAAAAAGTTAAATGATTCCTCAATGTTATAAAGAAACAATAGCTCTGACAGTTAAGACTATTAATGACATCTGATAATCTTGTGAGACTGCCATAATTACTTCTGTCATCACTACATCTTATTAGCAGACACATTTACTATCTTTTCACTTCTCATTCCAGTTTCTTGTATAGCAAGTGGCCAACATGTTTTGAGACATTCAGTTTTGGAAAAACCATTTTATTATTCTTCCAAGCAATTAAGTCCTACATACTTGATTATATACTGCTATATCTCAGACTTCTTTAAGTTTCAGATTATACTTAAAATTTAAGATATTGATTTAAATGTCCTTTTTAATAAATCATTGCACACTTGCCTGGGACATGCATGTGTTACACCAGGAAATTTGTTACCAATCTAGCACCAGTTATTAGGCTGACATTCTACTGCAGAAAGAAATTGTATTTATAGTAAAAAAAGTAGTATTAGAAACAGTAATTCAAGCTTAATGAAGCCACAGTAGCACTTTTATGTTGTACTTTCTAATTAGGAAGTCTATTAATGAAATTGGGGCATTTACTTAATTGCTGTGAACAATTATTTTCAAATTAAGCCTAGCAATTAAATAGCATGATTAAACTCATGGTACAGGCTTTTTAGTAGAGATATGGTAAGTATCTTGCTTGCTGTATTATGCATGGTAGTCAAAACTGCAAAAATCTTCTGATTAGTCAATGTAAATTAGGAGCAATGCCATTTCATTGAGAAAATGAATGAATATGCAAAGAGGGAAAAAAATCCACCTCTATTATGGAGGCCAAATAACAGCCAGAAAAACTATTGTAAAAACTGTCTCTATTGGTGATATTTTTTCCTGATTTTTTCTATACAAGTCAGGGTCAAGGAGACAAATGCAAATTCATCATATTAGCCAGCATTTCATGTAACAGACATGACGAAATAAAACACATTTTCCAGCTGAAGCCACAGTTGATACTGAGATCTTTAAACCATTAGATCTCTCCTATCACCCCACATCAGGAATTTTACTTGTGAACGTACTGAGATAATTGAGTAATCTGAACTAGTTTTATCAGCAATAGACTGCAAGGTGATGGGTTTCATAGGACATATATGTTTCTTTGAAACTATGAAATGCTTATGAGGCAGTTCAGCAGAAGACTGGATCTGGCATTTTATTTCACATAAGATACAAATCCTGTTGTATGCTACTGCATGATTCCAGTAATAAAAAATGCCTTGAAATGTGGAAATGGATTTTGTCAATGTTTAGCAAACTAGCTAAGGGAAGTATTAAATATATATGATGATTGCAGCATTACAATCACTGGGAGAAATAAATATTAATAGCAATAAAAATTGAGATAGTGTTCTCTTTTTTTCAAGAAATATTTAGGTGCAACTTTTTTGTCCTACTATTAGCACTCAAAAATACGCTGAATTTAAATAATAAACATTCCATCCTTTTCACAAAAAACTTTGGAAAGTGATAAAAAATAATCTATTTCACAGCTTTTGTTTTCAGATAGAAACTGATCGTAGAAAAATGCTAAATCTTGCTTCATTACAATAGTTCAGCATGTGTTTAGCTATTATTCTTAAGGAAATATATAGACTTTAATGGGATCTAAACATTAAGCACATTCTTAAATGTTTGATCAAGGCCTTACAAAGTGAAGACTCCAAAATACCTAATGTGAAAAGATATCTATTTTTTAAAAAATAATTAAAAAATGAAAGTTTGAATAAATTTGGCCTATGACTTGAACTTGTTTTTTGCAACTCATGTCTCTTTTAACATGATAGGTTATCTTGGATTCAGATGTCACTCCATATGTAATGAAATGGGAAAAGTGGAAAATAAAAATAGCATAAAGAGCAAGGTGAAAAATAATTAACAGACAATCTCTTTCACATTAAAAAATATCTAAATATTGATTATATTTTGCTTACTGTTTGAAAGTGTCCAGTTGAAGACCCAAGACATTCATTTTTTGAACTCCTGTGTTTCATTACAGTAAACATCCCAACCACCTATCTATCTATTCAAAATTTCTGGTTAATAGCAAAAGTTGCCTCTGTGTTTCCCTTAGAAAAATAGGACTAACACTGGGAGATGGCTTTCTTTTTATTAATAAAATGAAAAGAAATGCAGTCTCTATAATACTGTATCATTTAATATATCATAAGGTTTCATACAACATACTTGTTACAAAAGTAAACACATTTTTCAGGTTTGAAATGAACATGGAAAAGGGAGTAATGTATGATTAAGTGCTATGAAAAGACTGAAAAAGTTAATTATTGTTGGAGGATAAAAAGTTTGCACAGCTTAATGTTCAAAATTGCCTGCCACTAAGATGAACATCTTACATCAAAACCAGCATCTCTGCAAACAATTTTGTCATGTGAATTTCTTTTATACCTTTCTCCCCTTCCAACGGATCACTGCTGTTCCTCTCCCACCTAAGTGCCAGAGCCCCGAGAGCACCAGAGTCCCCTGCAAGCCCAGTGCTCCCCTCAGCCCGGCTGGGTGCCATGGTGGGACCCGGGCTGCAGCTGCCAGGCAGGTACCAAGGGAGGGGGAGCCAGGAGACGCCTTGGCAAGGGCTCGCCTCCACGCTCAGAAGCTGCCTCAGAGACCTGTCCCTTGGCCCCAGCTCTGCTTTGGCCATGGGCTCGCTTGACCCGACCAGCTTCCCCTGCATCTGGCCTGCTCTGGCATCCACCATGTCCTTGCCTGCCCCGCCATGGGACTTCCCAGTAGGAGTTACTGACTTACAGAGGTCATCATCTCCCAAATCTCAGGTGTAGCCCTCGTGGAGCCTGGCCCGCGGTGCCCCCATGCTCCAGACCTCTGTGCTCTCTTCACTGCTCTGGAGCCACTTTTTGGGACCCACAGCCTGTATGGCTGCCTTCCTGGTCTGGCTCCAGCCCACAGAGAGGGGATGGCCAGAGCTGGCCTCCACAGGAACATAGGGTGGCTGTCAGACATGGCAGTCACCCTGGAGAGATGCCTGCCAGAGCATCCAGAGAGCGAACCTAAACCCATCACTGAGCTCTATACCACCTTCCCCACCCATCACTGAGCTCTACACCACCTTCCCCACCCATCACTGAGCTCTATACCACTTCTCCCACCACTGATAATGGGGCCCGACTTAGGTAGGGGCTGCTGTCCCTTCCTACATGGAGAGCAAGAGCGCAGGCACAGGGAGTGAATGTGCTTTTATTCTGCTATAAATGGCCATCACATGGCCACCTGCCCCAACAAACCCTGCCGTGACCACTAGAAAGTGGCACAGTTGGAGCTGTGGGCTCTAAAGTCCCGCTTCACAGTACAACTTCCTTCATCATCCCAGGTGAGCGCACCATGTAAACCATTGCTCTGCTGGTTGCAGGGTTGTCCCATAGTTTAGTGGCCTTTTGGTTTGCCCAGAGAGCCAGGATTTCCACACAGCCCCAGCCCACGCCCTGCTGTCCTTTGTGTGAACTTTGCTCATCATAATGTCATTATAATACCAAAACATACCTCCATCCTGAAGGCTCCCAGCCTACGTGAAGTGAGAGTGTTTTACACCACTCATAGTAAAGGTATTTATGACTAAAGTCACTCAAAATCCACCTTGTGGGTAAAAAATAGTATAACAATAGCCCGAGAAAGGAGGGATACCAGGTAAGACACCATCGGGAACAAGTCAGGGAAAGCTCCATCACAGACTGCCTTTGACTTCTGGGACCAGTCAATGGGTTTAGCCTTTCTTCCCTACCATAGGGACGCCTGTGGGTAAGACTTAGACTATACCAAGCGCTTCTTCGGGAAACTTAGAAATTTCTCTAGAGAATCTCTTTTCTACATTTATAGCCAGGCTGTGTTGTTTATAACTTTGTCACACGTTTTGTATATGTAACAATACTTTTATTTGCACATGCTTTGCAGACAGTGTATTTATCACCGGCAATCCAAACAACCTATATATCTGTTGTTAAAATAAACTGCACTGTTTCAGTAGCTAGTTGTTTTGGTTTCTCGCTGAATGCAACCAAGGACTCGAGGGAGGCCGTGCTAGTTCATGACTGAAGTCTAGTCTAGTCATGACTGAAGGTGCAGCCCACTATTAGTGTATCCAAATCGTAATAGTTTAAGACTTTATATTAAACGCGACTGGACTGATAGTGGTGAATTGGGCATCACTCAGAATTTAAACCTAGCTGCACCTAGCCTTCCACCTCGGTGAGGAGTGTTAGAACACAAGGAGGTTTATTTTCTGCCGAAACAGCTTTGCCCTTTTCACGCAACACACCTGTGAGACCATTCCCCTTAGGGTAACTATGGCACCCAGACACTCTGAGATATTTGCACTTCCCTATCCTGTATGACCCATCTTTACAGTCATCCTCACCCTGCCCTGGCTGTGGATGCACAACCCTAGCACTGACTTCCTGCAGGAAGGGGATGCACGTCTGGTTTAGAGGGAAAAATAGAGAAGGATCAATATAATATATAACAACTGATCAATATGGGACCCCTTCTACTGTGTTATGGACTTCTTGATATTAATGGTATGATCTCAGACTTAACTAGCACTTAACAATACAATCTTTCTGCATCTTTGAGGGACCAGTACCCTGTTTCTTTTGTTAAATTACTTCACGTTAGTTATGGTTCTGAAGAAAACTGATGGAGAAATGCCTCTGTAAATGTGCAGTAAGTCTTGAATAAAGCTTACATTAGCTGCGCCATTCAGTTCACTGATTCAGATACTCAGTAACAAATACTGAAATGTGTCTTAACTATGACTACAAAGGGAGAGGAAATCGACTTTATTTGCAGCAATGCTTTTCATATTAAAGCCACAAGTATGTAGCTTCCAGGAAGGAACTACATCTGAGGAGCTGCAAGCATCCTCAGTTGCTACTAAAAGGAATTAATCTAAAGAAAATTAAAAAGAAAAGGAACTATTTGTAATTATACTATTATGAACATGTAAGTAACTTACTAAGGAGGACATCTTTCTGAGGTATTACTGCTGTGAGCTAGGTTTGAATCACTAACTTCACTTTTCTAATATGAATTTTATATTTACTGCAGTCACTACTACTGTTCTTTTCCTGTTCCTTGAAATGAAGAAACAAACTGAGGAGAAAATAAGTCATTGTTATCAGTGAATCCACGCCTATATAAAGCCCAGGATTTTCTAGACTTGGAGGCTGTGTTTTCATTGCATTTTTATCATTTTCTTCATCTACCATAATGAAGTAAAAAGTAATCCTTATAATCCATTTTTCATAGATGTTTTTAATTAATAAAACTTACCCACTATTCATGTATGTGGATAAAAAAAATTCAGAATTCGAAATTATAGAAGAATTCAAAGGTTCATTGTATATCACATACATGGTAAGAAGACAGATTTGAGAATTAGGAAAAATCACATGACTACATACGGGGCAAAAAAAGACATTGGAAGCAAAATATTCAATAGAAATAGCAGAAACAAAGATGAAATTATGGTTCCTGAAAATCTTTTGTAGACATGCCAACCAGGTAAGACCTTAATACAGTAAAAATATTAAACGAAAAAAACCTATGCTGTCAAAAAGAACAATTGTACTGACAAGTACTAAATCAACTTCCTTATCTGACTCCATACCCCTTCAAATTAACAAAAGCCTTTTAGTTTTGCAATGATTTGATAGTTCCAGTGTAACAAAGGAAAAATCAACTTATCCATGTCTGGCACTTCAGCTTTTCTTTTCTGTGCGTAAATATATGTGTGTGCATATATATGTGAACAGATTAATCAGGAGTTTGTAATTCATCATCTAATGATCTTTATATTCTGGAATTTGAAGTGTTGGAAAAAAATGTATTGAATTTCTACTTGAATATTTTTCTTTAATATATACGCCATAATATATATTTTCTAAACTTGGTATTGTGATTTTTTTAATATATTAATGTATATATTTGAGAAATAATAATTTTTTAAAAAGGATATAATAGTGTGGACTTCTGAGTTTAATTTTACTTAGCTTCATTTCTTTGCTGCAATTGTTTCAGTAAGATAGAAAGAAGAGCTTCCAAGAGACAAAGCATGTTTGGCAACATGGCATATCCTAGATCAGAATATTTGACTAGGATGGCAAGAGTCAGACTTCAGGAACCTTCCTTTCCTTAAAATGATTAGAACTGCTAGCATCTTGAAAGTTGCATATAGAAGCCCTATCTATGAGGCAAACTCTTACACAGTTCAAAAGAATCTTGACACTAAAATCTGTTACAATTAAAGCATAAGACAACAGACACTATCAAATACAAATTTACAATGAAACAGGAAATATTATTAATCACAAAAGACTAATTCACAACCTTTTAAAAAATATTAAGGCTAGATAGTGCACAAAAGGAATATAATAGGTTTATTTCTGCAACACAAAAGCTAGCAGGCATTTTAGTACTTTTTAAAAAAGGCTAAATACTTTTTCTGGTGTAAAACGTTGAAAGTTAATCCTCTCTTTCCTTTCCTTTTGCGCATAGGCTTACTAGCTAGTTTAATTTACACCAAATCCACAGACACTCTAGTCATCAGCGTCCATTTTTAGTGCAATCTCTTAGAACAAACTGTAAGTAAAGTTGGAGGCTGTACAATGACTCCATTACTCATGTGTAATCCCCTGGAATTCTATTTTACTTTCCAAGTATGGTATTAATTGTGCATAGGCTTCATGCTCATTCTCAGAAGCGAAAGTAAGTCTAAGAGAAGTCTGAAATGTTCATATATGCCAATTTGAAACTGTAATCAGTCAATCACAGTGATGGCATGCAGTCACTGCTCAGGGTTTTGGTGTTTTATTTTGGTGGGTTGGTTGGGGGGGTTTTTCAGGAATTTCTAGGCATGATAACCTCTCAAAAACCTCCACAAAAAGGGCAAAATTCTGCTCTCTTTTGTCATTGCCTTTGAAGAACAGTGGAGACCAACTGTGCCATTTTCTTATGATTTCTTGTAAACTGCCTTGCACATTGAGAACACTACAGAATTAGTACACTGATCACAGTGATAACACAAAAAAGCAGTTGCTTTTTCATACTAGGGTGAGAGCCCTGAAGTTTTCCTTCTTTTTAGATAAGTAGCTGCTTGTCTCTTAGTTACTGGTCAATTAAATCTTTTAGAAAGGTGGGTTTGTTGGGGTTTTCTGGTGGTGTGTTTTTATCAAAATCATTTAAAACATCATATCTTTGGAGAAACAGATGCCACTTGGAAGCGTTCTACTGCAAAACTTGGACGTAAGTGTTAGATGCATCCTTTCTGACCTCTAATATAATGACCCAAATTTTTAAAGTATTTGTGACATAATGCTCAGCTTTGTAACATGCAAAGGAAGTGGTGGAGCAAATAAAATTGAGGTGATTATCACACATCAAGAATAATAATTTTAGATAATCTACATCTGACTATTATGTGACTGGTTTTTTTTCCTTAACTCTCTTTGCTTATTAGTGCAAAATATTTGACAAATTTATCTGTGTGCCTTTTTAGGCTATCACTTTTTGTCTAAATCATTGTCTTGCAGCATTTGTAGAATTTTATGCTTATGAAAAGTAACAAGTACAAATCAGAATTGTTCTCACTAGCGTCACTCTATGGCAAGAGCTACATTAAATAGTAGATACGACTATGCCCGTACCTATACCAGTGTCAATGCCATAAATGTTAAAATCTTCGTTATTACCACAGATGAGAAGTAGTTACATTATAGACAACAGAAAGAAAAGAGAAGGTTTAGGTAATCAGCACCTCTGAGACCTTATGTTAGGGGGCACTTTCTAGGGTTTTGTCATGGTTTCAGCTGGGATAGAGCTGACTTACTAGCAGATGGTATAAGACTATGTTTTGGTTTTGGGAGGGGAAATAGTGTTGTTAAAACACTGATGGTTTTAGTCGTTTCAAAGCAGTCAAGGCCTTTTCTGCTAGTAAGTAAAACATGCAAAAAACCTTGAATTAAAATATAAGTTGTTCAAAGCCGGTGAAGTAACTGGTTTCCTTATTTCCACTGATGTTAACAGATGCTATATGGTGAACTCTTCCATAAGGTTCACATATCTATAAATCACTGGTATGTATGGCATTTTACAAATTTAATATTTTTTCCTGTGGTATAACTGAGACACCTCTTCTGGTACCAAGGAGTCTGCCACACAAAGGCAGCAGGCAAAACCCAACAGTTCTAGAAAGGAGGAGTTAGAGCATGAGAGGACCGATGGATGCAGGAGGGGAGCGCATGGAGCAGAGGGAGATGACTTCATAATAAATACATAATGCTAAGCTCTGTAACATGAAAAGGAAGTGGTGGAGTAAAACAGAGATGATTGCTTCATTAAAAATACCTTAAATGAAGCCTTAAAAAGGCATCTAGAAATTGCAATAAGGCATGAATACCAGCAAGACTAAAGTAGCATGATTTAAGGTTACAATGGTAAAAATATGGATGTGGCTTGTGTATACTGCCCTTCCCATTTGGTATCATTATTTGAGTGTTCCAGGCTATCTCACCTACATGAGATATTAAAGTATAAGGGATCCTTTGTTATACTTTTGACAAAGAATTATGCAGAGTTTTAGTAAGTACTTTCCTGAGTCTCCTATCTTAGTCATGATTTAGCCTTTCTTTCTAGAAAATCATGAAAGCAGGCATTGATACATGTTCATTTATCATAATCCCAGATCATCACAGAGGATTATCTATGACTATCATGCTGTTGAGCACAGTCAAACCTATAGGAAGACCGTGAGGAGGTGCACTCTGGAGCTTTGCATATATCCCATCCAGACATTTGTTTCAATATTCAGATGATGTATGACAGTGGATGTGCTGCTGGTAAATGAGGTCCCGGAAGGCAAAGTGTCTTACTAACATCCCAAACTGTCTCAAAAGCTGTTACAGTCTGCTTGCTCTCTCTATGCCATTTAAGGACTAGTGTGTTCTGAAGACCATTACTACTTCTTGCACTTGTTCACCTCCTCTCTCTCTTCTTTCCCAACATCTCTCTTTTTAAATGTGTCCTTCTCTACTTCATATTATCAATAAATATACTGTGAATCCTTAAATAAATAAATAATAAGGGTAAGAGGGCATAGGACTTTTTTTGCATAACAGGTAGTCCTTATTGCAGCCCCTCTGCCTGCTGGCCATTCTATTTTCCCCTGGGGAATAGTATTTACCTGAACTTTTCTGTCAGTTCTTTTCTTTAGGACAAGTAATTCTGCTGTCCCCTCAGTGAATGTTGTTTGCTAGACAATATCGAGACCCTTCCTACTTAATTTCCAACTGAAAAGGCAGGAACCTTTCAAAAAACTTATCTGTGGTGAAATTCATGCTCACTGGTCTGGACTTCCACCCCTCCCCAGAACACCAACCTGCTCTTCTCCCTAGATCTTCCCTTGAGCAAAGCCCTGAATATTTACCTTGAGTGTCCTTGACATTGTCACTATCATACAATTTATTCCTCCTCTAAGATCTTCCCTCCCAGTTCTTCAGACCTAACTATGTATTCTCTAAAATAAACTGCTACGTCCCACAAAACTCCCAAGTCCACAACTCTTTGTCTCTATTCTTTTTTTCCTAACGTATCCATAGTCCTTTCGTGTTCAAAACATTTGAAGAGGGAAGACTTTCTAGACCCTACTCAGGACTCAGGGTGAGGGGGAGAGGTAGAGGTAAGCTAGTTCATTCCATTTGAATTGGTCAGCAAGAGGCTGGAGAGAGCTGCTAAACATGCAGTATGCATTACTAATGTAAAAGTGATGCGGTAGTGGCTATCCAAGTCTCCACTAATGTGACTATTGGTTACTGTACATTGTAGGATGGCTCTTACACACTTTCAGGCAATAGACTTCAATCTGCAATACTCTGTCATTTCCCAGTCTGCATGTTCTCTTCCCTCATTTGCATGTGCCACTATTTAGACACTCATTGGCAGGAAGGCTGTCAAAATCTCAGTTCAACAAAAGAATAAAGCCGTAGCTACTAAGAAAATGTTCAAAATGCTGAATTTCACAGAAAACGAAGTATTTTCAAATGCAATTTACAGCTTATATATGGTATGAGATGCCTTGCATCTTATAAATTTTCAGAGTGCTGTGCTGAGCAAAAATAGTAAAGCTTCCCTGCGAGAAGGCTCGCACAACTCCCTTGCAATCACATCAAGGGAAAGCATTTCTTTAGTTCCACTGTCAAATCTCCACAGTTACCAGAATTCCTAACAGCTGCTGCCCCTCAGCTGCATCACAGCAACAGTACTAAACTCAAAGAAAACATCCATTAGAGTCAGTATTTATGCTGAGATTAATGGAAAAATTTACACCATGTCATTATACTTCCTTACCTCATATAGTCTCATGCTGACAGAGAACTCATACTTACTAATTTTAAATGTAAGGAACTGAGGGGAGCAGGAATGACAGTTAGCCTTGAAATCATGTTGCATTTTTGAAACGCTTGTGAGCATTGACAAAAAAGTAAATCATTGCAATTTTATTTTGTTTGCCTTATGAGAAATTCTGATAATATTATAGCTTGGTCATACTGTTTACAACACCCAACATCATTTGAAGAAAAAGTCACCCTGACCAGCAGGTATGTATAACAAATATTGTTCTGCACTAAGGCACAAAAGTGTTGGTAGAAATTTAAGTAATTAGGTAATACTTAAGAGACAGATAATATTGCTCAATTTTTTTTTTTAAAAATTCCTTTTGGGTTTGGTAGTTGCAGATTATTATAAAGACTTTTCTCTAATGTGCCTATATAAACCCTGAGCAGAGTATAAAATCAAGCATGTTATTTTAAAAGAATATTTTTATCTTAAATTCTGATCAACTAAACCTTGTTTAGCACGATAGTCATCTCTCTCCGTATTCCTTCTGCAAATAGCATTATGGCAGTATAGATGGAGTATGTTAATTTTAAATTTTCCCAGCAATATTTCTTTTATATATATGCAACAAAAATATATGTCCCTGAAAAAAAAAGCAAGTCAAACAACAGTAAACTAGACCATAAGGAGTCATTTTTAAAGGAATGTCATTCCTGGCCAGATGTAGCCCAGGATCCGACCTGCTTTCATTGCTGCAGCAGTGCCCGGCTGACTCATGCTTAGCTTGTTGTCCACCAGGACCACCAGGTCCATTTCAGCAAGGCTGCTCCCTAGCCACACACATCTAGCCTGTAGCGGCCCTTTTTGGTTATTTTGTCCCAGGTTCAGGACTTACACTTTCCTTTGTTAAACTTCAGACTGTTCTTCCCAGCTCACTCTTCCCGCCTGCCCATCTCTCTGTAAGATGCTTGCCCTTCTGATGCATTCATCTCACCACCCAGTTTGGTATCATCAGCAAACTTGGAGAGGTTGCCTTCAATCCCATCATCCAGATCATTTATGAAGATTATGAACAGTGTGGGGCCCAGTATCAATCCCTGAGGGACCTCACTTGCGACAGGTTGCCAACGTGAGTAAAAGCCATTGATTACCAACCTCTGGGTGTGACCTGCTAGACAATTTCCTACCCACCTCATAGACCACCCAATCTGTATCTTTCCATTTTGCTCTGGGAAGGCTGTGGAAAACACTTGCTGAGGCCCAGGTAAACAGGTTATGTAAGGAGGTATTCTTACACCTATGCAATATCAGTAAAGATAATTTTGGCTATGATTTTGGTGTTTACTTCTCCAACTGAAATGTCAGAAAACTAAGAAGGCAGTAGATAAAAGTTTAAAACACATTTTGTGTGTTGGTAAGAAATATTTTGTATAGAAAAGCATAGTGTAGGAAAACTCAGTACGTGTGGCTTATGACAAAATAATAAAAAAAAAGATAAAAATTAAGAAGAAATTAGGTTACAGTGTCTAACTGCCTTCACAGAGAAAGCCATGCTGGGCAGTGTAAGCATCTGGAGTCTGGTAGCCAAAGGCAAAAGAAAAAATCAAGAGAAATTAAAATTAGAACTAAGGATGAATATATTTGCAGAAGGGTTTTAGGATGTGGGAGAGGTAGAAAGTGAAAATAATTTTTGAAACCTATGATTCAACAATAAAACTTGTGTGCTTTTATAGCCGTGAATGCATTCTGCTCAGTCATCACAACCTCCTTTTTTTCGTTCCTTTTCTGTGGTACCACCATGGCCTCTCCATCCTTTCTTGTTATCTCTCCTTCTGCTCTTCTAGTATTAAGTTCTTATCCCTTTCCCTATACTTAAAATTATCTCACCTCCTTCACATCCAGCACCCTGTCTGCCCTATCCTACACCAGATTTTGAGCAGTCTTTAGAGTAGAAGTATTACAAAACCCCTAGGGATTTCATATTCCCAGATTAGGTAAGACAAGAGAAACAAAACCCAGTACTTTGTCATTGCAGATGGCATGCTTTTTCGGTTTGTTATTGTATTAATTTTGTTATTGGAAAGACTGGAGGGAAGCGAAGAAAATCAGTACACCAAATATTGTTTCACAGCATGAACAGGTGTAACAGGAGTTGAGGATGTAGAAAGGAAGGAACAGGAACATTACTTAGGCCAAGCTTGTGGTATGTCTGTTCTTTTGCAAACACCCTTTAGATGAAGAATGTACAAAATAAGCATTCTACAAAAAAAAAAACCCAACCAAAACCAACCAACCAAACAAAAAAACCAAACCTCAAACACCAAGAAATTATATTTTTCCAAAAATAGAGAGGAATCATGAAAGAAACACAATGCTGCTGAGCCAGTGGCTTTTCCTTACTATGAGCCACGGTGGAAAAGCAAAACTACCAATTTGGGAACCAAAGGGGAAGCAGGCCAACTTGCACTGGATTGTTTGCACTGGAAAACTATGTTTTTAAAATGCCATTTAATACTGATCCGGTCAATTTTCAAGTATTTTGAGCACTGACTCCTTTTGTGTTTTGTGATTTGGCCTTTCAGATGTGACTGCTGTTTCTACTTGGATAGCACTACTGTACAGCTCATAGTAAATTTAGAAACCACATTCGTAAGGATTTACAGTTTTTAACAGTCTTTAAAAGTTATGCTTATTTAAAACCTTTCTATGATTAATATTGACATAAAAGCCTTCACAGAATGTGTTTACATAAAAAGCTTTACAAATATTTTACTGCAAATAAAGGCCATGATGTTTTATTGATGAGGTTGTAAAAAAATCAAACTTCTACTGACTTCATATATTAATTCACCGTATTACTAAACAACAGTGTGGCCTTTGTAATTTTCAGTTTACAACAAAGAGATTTTTATTCTGAGATACCTTCCTCTACCTTTTCCCCTTTTCTGCCCCTCCTCTTTGAAATGTCTAAGAGCTGTGCATACGGCAAGAAAAGAAGGTAAGAAAGGGAAGAAGCTGGGTAAATACTTAAACAGTAAGCACAGTGTCAAACATACAGCAGTTTAATAACATTCTACCTTAATCAAAAAGGCTGGACAGAGTTTAGAAAGGACAGATATTGGTAGCTAATGACAGTGGTCACCATTTTATGCATGTGACATGAGGCCATCAAATAGAGAACGAAGAAAAAAAATTAAAAACCTCAAATGCTACTTTTCTAGAAAAAATTATGCCTTACAACAAGGGTTAGCACTGACATGTTTGCCATTCCCTTGGCTGTTCTACTGGAAACCTAAATGCCAAAGTGCAACAGCTAGCTGTCTGGGTCATGCTATGTGAAATCTCAGTAGTATTTGCATGAAGTAAACATCTTCTGACTGTTGCTTACCTCCACTTGAAGGAATCATCAATCCAACTGTCTTTACAATCCCATTATCTATCATGAAATGAAAGGGTTTTGCTGGCTTCTTATACCATAATCTAGTCTAAATCTCCATACTATATATACACATAGGTAGAGCATTTCAAGACGTGTTGTAATGATATCTAATATTTTCCCAGGCAGTCTCCAGGTTCTCATACTTTATCTAGTACTCTGTGTGAGCTCTGTGCAACACATAACACCAGCAGGCGTGGTACTAATATAGTAACTCTAGAATACCTTGTTTTGTTTGTGGCTTCCTTAGCATTTCTCAAAAGAGTTTTTAAAAAAACTTTACATGAATAAATTTATGTATGGCTAAATATAAGTAGAATCACAGACTCATTTCGGTTGGAAAAGACCCTTAAGATCATCAAGTCCAGCCGTTAACCTAACACTAGCAAGACTACCACTAAACCATGTCCCTAAGCACCACCTCTATACACCTTTTAAATACCTCCAGGGATGGTGACTCAACCACTTCCCTCAGCAGTCTGTTCCAATGATTTAGAACCTTTTCAGTGAAGAAATTTTTCCTAATATCCAGTCTAAACCTCCCCTGGCTCAACTTGATGTTTCCTCTCATCCTATCACTTGTTACTTAGGAGAAGAGACAAACACCCACCTCACTACATCCTCCTTTCAGGTAGTTGTGGACACCAATAAGTTCTCCTCTGAGCCTCCTTTTCTCCAGGCTAAACAACCACTGTTCCCTCAGTCGCTCCTTGTAAGACTTGTTCTCTGACCCTTCACCACGTTTTTTGCCCTTCTTT
The DNA here is from genome assembly GCA_013400135.1 of Rhinoptilus africanus. Lineage (NCBI taxonomy): Eukaryota > Metazoa > Chordata > Aves > Charadriiformes > Glareolidae > Rhinoptilus > Rhinoptilus africanus. Next base: position 28,436 of record VXBO01003251.1, read on the forward strand.
GGACACACTCCAGCACCTCAATGTCTTTCTTGTAGTGGAGGGGCCCAAAACTGAACACAGTATTTGAGGTGCGGCATCACCAGTGCTGAGTACAGGGGAATAATTATCTCTCTAGTCATGCTGGCCACACTATTTCTAATATAAGCCAGGATGCTCTTGGCCTTTTTGTCCTCCTAGGCACACTGCTGGCTCATATCAGCCAGCTGTCAACCAACACCTCCGGGTAGTTTTCCACCAGGCAACTTTACAACCTCACTTCCTCAAGCTTGTAGCATTGCAGGGGTTGTTGTGACCCATTTGCACAATACGGCACTTGGCCTTGTTGACTTTCATACAGTTGGCCACATCCATTTATCCACCTTGTCCAGATCCCTCTGCAGAGCCTTTCTACCTTCAAGCAGTCCAACACTCCTACCTAACGTGCTGTCGTCTACAAACTTAGTGAGGGTGCACTTGATCCCCTCATCCACATCACTGATAAAGATATTAGAGAGAACAGACCCCAATACTTAGCCCTGGAGAACACTACTTGTGACTGGCCGCCAAATGGATTTAACTCCATTCACCACAACTGTCCATCCAGCCAGTTTTTTACGCAGCCAAAAGTACACTTGTCCAAGCCACAGACAGACAGTTTCTCCAGGAGCATGCTGTGGGAAACAGTGTCAAAGAATTTACTAAAGTCCAACATGCACAGCTTTTCCTTCATCCACTGAATGGTTCACCTTGTCATTGAAGGAGATCAGCTTAGTCAATCAGGACCTACCTTTCATAAAGCCATGCTCACTGGACCTCATCACCTGGTTGTCCTGTATGTGCCATGTGTGGGCACTCAAGATGGTCTGCTCCACAACCTTCCCCAGCATCGAGGTCAAGCTGACAGGCCTGTAGTTCTCCGCATTGTCCTTCGTGCCCTTCTTGTAAATGGACGTCACAGTTGCTAACCTCCAGTGCCCTGGGACTTACTCAGTTGGCAAGAACTGCTGATCTGGCCCCATAGACTTGCAGGTGTCTAAGTGGTGCAACCATTTCACCCTAAATTATGATTATTATGATTATTAATAATTTTCCATGAATCTTTAGAAGTGGTGCAGATCAGACTGAAAAAAAAGCCCAACTAACAACAAAAGAAAACAAACCCAAACACAACAGTTTCTCTAGAATTTTCAATTTAAATAAAGCAATATTTGGATAGTTGTCAATATTTATTTGGGATGGCATCCAGAATTTATGTGATCTGCAGGGTAGTAAAGAATGTATTGGAAGTACTTCATTTGGTAAAAATGAAAAGCAGTCCTGGAAGGAAGACAGCAGGCCACAAGAATATTTCATGGTAGAGAAGCACATGTACATACCTATGTAGGAAATGTAACATTCATTTTGTATAAAAATGTCATTTCATAAACCAGTGGAGGTAATCCTCAGTTTGTTAGTATTTCCCATAACACTTTCAGCGGAAGCACTAACAGAATATTTTCCAGCCCCAAGGGTATCAGGCAAAAATGATTTTCAATCTGTTTTGTCTACTAGTTCGATTAAAATTATAGCTAAGAAAACTGCTATAAAAATCCAGCTTGATTCAACATACTTTTAAGATTGCAAGACCTATGCTCTTGACCCACTTGACTGGTATAATGCTGGCCCATAAACTAGATTTAGTAGGGTTTTATATTCAATCACAATTAGAGGAAGCTAATTTTATTTTTTTTTTAGTGAAACATATTCCGTCAGAAAATGTTGCTTCATTGAAATGACATGTTGCACAGAAATATTTTAATTCCAACATATCTCTGAACAGATAATCTAAAGATTGCAGAATAGGGAAAAGTATTTGTTTCTCTTTCTTACAATGTGCTGTAAAACATGAATTACAAATACATTTGCATTAAACTTTTTACCCTCATTTAACGTTGTCAACTTTATTTCATCTAAAAATCTTGGTAACTCTGGCGTTCCTAACAGCATTCCATCATTGTAATATTTTGTAGTGTATACAATATATAAAATAAAATTCTGCAATAATGTTCGAAGGGAGCTTTTCTTTTAATAGACACTGGCCAGAACACACTGTGTACAAAGTGCTTTGTACACAGGAGATGTAGTAAGATGGCATTGAAACAATCAGTTCTGGGATGGCAAAGTGTAACAAAATATCAAACAATAGGACAATGAAAAATAAAGGGAACAAGGGAAAGTGGAAAACTAGAGCATGAAGTCTTTAATGCGATGCAGAACAGGAATCGTCCTCCTTTTCAGTACATAAACAGAAGGGCAGTAATTTGGGAGAGGGAGAGGCGTGTTTACAGTCAAGAGTGTACTGAATCTCTAGGTCTGGATATGGATCTATCAAATTTGTCCAAGCCTGTTTTATGGTATTTCAGCATTTCCAATTCAAGCTGTAAAGCAGGAATGAAATAAACACTGTCAGAGCCTAAAAAAGAGCTTCACATAAAGTTAGATTATGAACATGAAAACAATTTTAAAGGTCTGTCCTTGCATTCTTTGTGAACAGGTTCATCAAAAACTCTTATGAAATTAAATGAAAGCAAAAAAGCTCCTTGTAAATGCTGTTTAAAGACAGTGCTTATACCCACAAAAAGAAAGACAACCAAAATGCCTATTTTACCACTTTTCCCTTTGCTGTCTGTTGTGCCAAATACTGCAGGTGCCATCAGAAAAACCTGGTGAAAAGAAGCATGTGCTGCAATACCTTGCACAACAGGGCCACTGCAGGTGGAGATAACCATTTTCTCTTGAAGTTAATGTTATGTGGGCACTGTTGAGTACAAAAAGAATCAGTTCTACATAAATTCAATGTGATGAGAATTCAATAGGAAGAAGACAATATGAATGCTAGTTATATTGCATTTAGGTCCTATTTAGAGAANAAAAAAAAAAAAAAAAAAAAAAAAGACAAAACAACCCCCTGTCTATTTCTTTTGACACTGGCTAAAAATAAGTCTTTGGATGGATTTACAGAATCCATGTCTGTACTGATCCTGAAAGAATCAAAAGAAATAACACAAAAAGGATAAAATAAAAAGAATGACAGACAGATACACATCAAACACTTTTCATTCAGAAAATGGCAGGACAAGACATGTTGGCTGTCTTCCAGTTTCAGAATCTCTTTTCATTTAAATTATATTGATTCTCTCTATAATTAAATATTTTGTAAGTGAGGTTCTAGATACACCTTGTGTCTGCAACAAAGTAGAGCAATTCCCCCGTCAATAGAAAGATAAGATGGAATAAAGTGAAATGAAGACGAGGCATAGTCCTGAATTTAGCCCAGTCCAGTATGGCACTGAGACACATTAAATTCATTTGTCTCTCTCGACCAAATTTCCACTTAACATTTCTCTTTCTGACTTTTATCGTAGGAAAAACAGTATAGACACTGACTACTTCTGTTATCCTGAAACAGAGACATTCTGAGCTAGAAACTTGTGAAAAAAATACCATGTTACTGAACTGAGTTTTCAGTTGTAAAACAAACAGATTCTAATTAAATAAATTTTTAGGCTTTTCCAGATTTGGGGGCTTATATGAAGCTTTGCTTTATGTATCCAAGTACTTCACTCATCTCCTCAATGCAAAAGGCTGATTTCTATTCCCATCTTCTGAAACTTTGGTATCAGCAGTCCAAAGGAGTAAGTAAAAATCCATACATCTTCACTCCTTGGAGTCATTTCCTCTCTTCCTTATCAGCATTGACGAAAGGCATGGAAATTGCATGGATGAGTAGAGGTTGATAGAGTGTGAAACTGAGTGAACATACAGTCCTGTTTGTAATAGCCACATTTTGGCAAGAAATGCTCCAAAAAGCAAAATTAGTCTGCATGCAGAGTCAAGCATGGAAGATAAAGATAAGTCAGTGAAGGCAGAGTCTCTTCTATTTCACTGAAGAAGCAATGAGAAGTGAGTAAGACTAATGCTAGAAACAAACCAGAAAAAAATACTTACAGCTGGTAAAGGTGTTTAATGAGTGATATAGCCCTCAAGAGAATGAGATGTAGTTTCCCACTTGAAAACAAGAAGCAAAAGGTGAAATAGACCAGTTAGAGCTGACCTTCATATAGAACCTCTGGAATGGTACATCTTCCTTAACATGAGACAGACTCATAGAGTGATGGCTCTGAAAGAGATCTAACAGAAGAGTTAGATGCAACGAGCAAACTTCCACCAAAAAACCAAGTGCAACTAAATCATCCAAGATCAAAAAAACAGACACAGTAAAGTTACTTTTAAGTGAGAGACATCGCAATAAAGACACCACAACATAAAGCTCAATGCACTCTTGGAAAATGTCATGAGAATCTGGACAACTGTTAAGGCCTGTGTAGCTTCATTGCTGGCAAGTGTAACAATAGTTCAAATGTACCTGCACTACACTACTGCCTAAGCACAAGTATTTGTAGCTACTAGTATAAAGTTAAGGTCAAACTTAAAAGAATATGGGAGGCAGGATGGATAGCCTAGTCAAGAACATAGAAAGAAATAGAAAATATAAAAGGAAGAACACCTAGCAACTGAGCAAGACAGCAAAAAAAAAAGAGTAACATATAGAGTAAATAGAGATTACACACCTGCAGTGGAGGCGAGTATCTGCAGCAGGACTCTAGCAGACACAGATATTTCCAGTATGCACACTATGCAACAAAAAAGCTGTCAACCATCCAGCTGCCATATTTACAGTCGTGCTATTGGATCAATGACCCATTTCTCTTCAGCTGCATTGTAAAGCCAGCAGCAAAGTAATCCCAACGATACGAAGCTTTAACAGCCTGGAAGATTGTGACCAAAGGTTAGGGGATGTACAATAAAACCTGTCTGTGGTGGGTGGATAAATTCAGGCTGTCAGTAAAAAACTCACAGAACAGGACATGTTACTGCACTGAGTTTATAACAGCTGACACACAGAGGTGCTGGAAGAGGTAGGACATCACTGTAGTTTCTGTTCAGCTCTTTAATAGTATATAGAGAGAATATATCTTCTCAGTAAATTCACACGGAGGGTAAGCTGCATTGTGTACATCAGTAAAAATGCAAAGACAAAGCAGATAAAGAAAAGCCAGTAAGCCTACAAGGAAGAAGCACGTTTCATCCCTGGAGGTTAGCACAGAACTCACCAGTGGACTTGTAATAACAAGACAGCCTTTAAGTAAACTGAGAATCTACACTGAGACGTACTTACAGATTTATCCATGGCAACATCATTCACAATGCTTCCGACACTAAATGTGTTCTGACATTTTGCACGTGATGTGCCAGTTTTCCTCACATTTTCTTAGTAGATATTGCAGGACATGAATCCACTTGTAAAATTATTTTAAGAAAACACAAGAATGTCAGACGGTCAAGATTATACCTGATACTCTTATCCTGTAGTAGAAAGAAATATCAAAGAACAGGCAATCCAGGACTATGGACAACCATAAGATCTTCACACTACAAGCACTCTTAAACAGCTGCCAACGTTTGAATAACATCCTAGAAGAAGACAGGCTGAAACTGATATAAGAACATAAAAGCAAGAACACAGAGTAAAACCAAGAGACATCTAGGACTTTCTCTTTCTTTTTTTTTTTAACCTGTAGATACTGTTTCGGAAAGCTGTGTGATGCCCCACTGTAGAACAAGGAAGCAGCAATCCAGGGAGAGGGAAAGTTTCAGTCAGTCCATAACTTGCAGCACTTAGAGCTGGCTGCCTGAAATAATGACTTTGAAGTAAGATTTACAAGGGATGGACTGAAAGGAAGACCAAGGCATTTATAATTACGTCTTTACCTTCGAACTGAATTGGAGCAAAACTGTACTGTATTGTAACAAAGACAAAATATCTTCACGGTTTACAGAGACAAAAAATACACTATCACTGTGGCTGTTGCAGATAGTCTGATAGGCCCTGGCAAGCTAAAAATGACAGAAATATTGGTTCTCTATTAACTAATAAGTACACACACAGAAACTTTACTAAATCTAAAAATGATCAATGTGCATAATATTTAGCAACTTTAGGTACGTGACCTTTACTTAATAATGACCTGTATAATAAAATAGATGCTGAACTGGATCATGGAATGAGGTCATTTGTAATAAGGATCATATTATTGCAACATTATACTTTGGAGGCAGGAAGCAGATAGGCCAAAACTGTGATGTTATTTAACTCACATTGTCTATTTAGTCAACATATTCCTTAATAACCATAATGATTACACTTGCATCAAACTGATACTGAATATTTTTCTTTGATTAAAGTAAATTGTTTCTATGAAGATCAAGCACTTGAACAGATGAATATAACAATGAGAGTATTCTGAGGAACCATAGGGTACTTTTACTCCCCCTCTGTTTTTCACTTGATGTTCCGCAACTTGCCAGGCCTAGAATAAAAATAAAAAATATCTGTCCTGACTGCTTAAAGTGACAGCCCTTATCAACTGATACTGTTCTGTCACAGTAGTTACGCTACACAGTAGAGAGCGGATCTTTCATTCAGAGTGACAGGATCAAAAAAACCTCATTGAAATATTTCCACTACTGATTTCTGAGCTACTGAGACACAAAAAACACTAGTGCATGCTACTCATGAACATGTTGACGGAAAATCACTAGGCAGCACATTTCAAAAAGCTCTTCTAACATGAATAAATATATAAGATAAGCAAACAAAACCTCTAGACATCAACGACTTTGTTGTGCCGCCTTCTTTACACTCATCCACTGTTAGACAGTACTACATATTTGAGGATGATTTGAGACCAAATTACAGCTTTCTATTGTTTGTTTTTCAAAGAAAGAAAAGAAATTAAGAGTGCATTAAGGGCCTAATCCCATCCTCTCTCATATCTAAATTCAATGTACACTTCTGAGTATGAGGAGGTGTTCAGAAATATTGTTCACAGATGAATGAAGTTGGAAAAAAATCCTATAGTTGTAAAAAGTATATTGAGGTTATAGATCTTCATGTTCCCAGGTTTTATGGAAAGAGAATGTACGTCAACAGTTTAAAAGGAAACAAAAACTCGTATTGTTTGTGAAAGGGGCCTGGTAAAATAGTTCAGTGATCCGTTGTTGCTGCCTACTAAACACAGTTACACAAGTAAGAAAAATATAACATAAAGCTGATATTCTTGTGTGCGATATCAAAATAATACAGTTGCAAACAGTTTTGAATTTACTGACTTATTCAGAAACTAACCTTCATATAAATAGATCATGTAGCTGTGTAAATAAATTGAGATTGTGATCCTTTACTCGTACTATGTAATACTACAGAAGCTATGTTATACAATAGTGAATGAATGACATACGAATATAGTTTGCATCATCTCAAAAGGCATAAAGACAAATTGCAATATTTTTTTCTCTTCTTTCAAATAAATATTCTCTTTAGGGTAAAATTATTCTTGATAGGATGATTCCCTCTGTTTAAACTCTTTACTTTAGAGATCATCTTTTAAAGGAAAAATATAAATGCTTATACTAAACATAAAACTGTGTATTGGTTCATGTTTTAACTGTCATCATTTTTTTTTAGAGGGTCACTTTGTTCATTTTTTTGAACAGGTAGTTTCTATTTGTTGGGTTTCTTATAAAACTGTTCAATTCTTCCAAATTGCTTTATTCTGTTTTCATGTATTCATTTTCCAGTTTCTTTGCAAATTAATTAGTTTTAGTATACAAAGTCATACCATATTCTCAAGGAGCATGGCTACTATCTGAAAAGTGTTAAAAATGATATTTTTGCAGCTACAAACCTAAAGCTATAAATACATTACTGGAGTTAATTTATGAAGATAATGATAATATGTTCATAAGAGTAATTAATATTTACTGTACTCACTATCATTCTTTTTATCCATAAAAATGACTGTTCATATTTCTAGGTTTTATAAGGCAATTTCCCTGTCCCTTAGAATTTAATATCTCTGGAATCACATTAGTGGTGTCTTTTAGCACTCTTTTTCTCAGTAGTCAGCTTCTCTGTTACAATTCAGTGGTTAGTGATTTTTACCCTGGTGGAAAAGCCTTTGTTGTAACACACTGCTGGTCAGCCAACAAACAGATCAAAAAGTCCTACCCACTGAATGAGTAGTTGCCAACAAAGAGGGAATTACTCATAGCAAACCAATTTGGTTTTAAATGGTAATTCCCAAGAAAATACTTAGATGCTCTGAAATATCATGGAATTCTGCTCTCAAGGATTACTGTTTAAGTTGTACTTTTCTTAATTAATAGATCTATGCATACTATGTTGCTGCCAAAATAACTTTTAGTTATTTTGTTATTTAGTTATTGCAATTCTTTTCAGTACTCGTAACTGGCTAAAGTTAGGTTTATTTGACAGCTTAT
>VXBO01003252.1:0-26470 GCA_013400135.1 Rhinoptilus africanus
AGAGCAGAGGGGGAGGATGCCCCATTTAAGTCTAACTGGTGTGCTAGCTGGGCATAGTGGCACTGTGCCTGTGCCTGGACTCAACGTCATCACTACACAGGGCACGCTCCCAATGGGAACAGTCAACTGGAAGTTTTTACACAGCTCCTCTGCTTGTGAATGTATTATCAGAAGACTTGCCTGTCCCGTATTCTTAAACCATAATGGTTCAGATTTCTTATTCAACGTATTGGATTAACAACCATGATTCCATTTAGCATTAGCAAGGACATCAGTTCTACTTCAGTGAAAGTCTCATTAATTCAGGGTAATTTATATAGGACTGAAGATGTTTTTAAGTAGTTTCCTGCAATAAGAGCGATTTCTAAACTTCCTAGAGTTATTACCTTAGCACTTTGTGCATGCTTTGGCATGTACAAACACCCCATTCCCTCAAAAAACAACATTTGCAGGTATGAATTTTAAAAGCAGGAATATTAAACACATAACACAAATGTAACTGCAGAATCAGGACCACTGCACAAACACCAGCTGTATCTTTGAGGGGAACTTCAGAGCTGCAGTTCTGAGCACTCTTAGACATAACTTAAAATACAAAAGAGCGTGTCAGAAAGCAAAGTGGCATTTACAGTTAACAGTGTTCCTCAGGAAAGGAACATAACTGTAAGTTTATACAAAGAAAATAAACATAAGCAAATAACAAATCTGCATGTCTTAAATGAGCTATAAAGCATTAAATCAAAATGTACTAATTTAAGGAAAACTTTATTAGCTGTTATTTTAACTTCATTAGCTGTTATTTTATGGTCACTATATGAGGGTACTAGCATAACAATGAAGATAAATAATGTAGTTTGTATGTGTAAGCCATATATATATGTTTGCGTCTTGATAGAACTGATGAAGCAGCACCATCAAAACAAATTACATTTCCACATTCAGTTTAGAACACATAAGGCCTAATTCTATATTTCTTAGGACCTAAAAATTATTATTTAAATTAAGATGCATATGGGCAGACAGAAGCAACTTTAGTCTCTGAAGTATCTACTTTTGCATAAAAAGACCACGATGCTTCATGCCACTTTGAAATCTTAGATGTAAGAAAAATAGAAAATTTCTCCTCTATGGCATTGCACCCAGAATAGGTTGAATCCATCCTGTATGCCCCCGAACTCCACAAGAAAGTTGAAGAAGCTTTGCCAGACACCCCTTATAATTCAAAACCTTCATTCTCTATAGCAAATGCTTTACCCATTTGAAAAGTCTGTCAGTCAAGACTTCCTCTGTTTTTCTGGTTGCTGGACATCCAGAAAAAATTACGCATGTGCAATCACAGTTCTACCCTACAGGTGCAGCAAGCAAATTTGTTTTACTCTGACAGTGCTTTTTCTTCTGGATTTGTCCCACTTTTCAGCCTTTAAAATCTGATAACCCTTCAACAGAGGTGCCATGCCACTACAACACTTCACTAACAATGAAAGTTCTGGCTTTAATTCCTTGACAAAGATACTTCCTTTATTCATAGTTCCTAATGCACTTTTAAGGAGATGTTACCATACAGAAAATACTTGGCTGCAGTTAAACAGCCCAGAGCTACACTACTTTCGCTTTGCAGTCTCCATTTCAACCTGTATCGTGAGTTTCCATGGAGATCTGCAAAGGGAGAACTATCCCTGCTATGTCAAATTTGGAGATCACAAACATTTTCTTTCCAATATTTAAGGAAACAAATCCAGAAGGAACATCTTGCCCTTAAGGTCCATACCTTGATTCACAGTTCCAGCCTCCTGTCTGATGTTGGAAAAAGTTAACATCTTTGAGCTTCAGTTTCCTGTAAATTAGTTATAACAGTTCTTCCCTTCGCCACACTTTGCCTGTCTTGTATACTTCAAAGGTACGCTCTTTAGGACAGAGAGTCTCTTCCTAAAATTTTACATGTCACCTGAAAAAGAAAAAGGAAAGAAAAAAAGAAGAAAAGTTCTTAGTTTGAGAGTTCTGTAAAGGAAGTATCCGCTGTTGTTCACATCATTTAATGCGAGGGTGATGGTTTTCTACAAGCCTGGTAAAAAAATCCCCCTCCCAGGCTTCAAGCTTCTGCAAGATACTCATCCATTTCTTTCACCAGGTGCAACTAGTGCTTACAACTACCGGTGATTAGACCTCAGCATCTGAGCTGACACGTAGCAAGTTCAGAGCAGAACTAGCTCAACTATGGTGATATGTCTGCATGTTTAATCAGATACTGCTAAATAAACGACTATAACAATTAACTGCATTTTGTAAGACACAGAATACACGCACAGCTACACTAAATTGCTTACAAACATTGCAGGTGATTTGGCTTCTTATTATAATACTTTGGTGAAAGCTGTACACCCTGACAATAAACTGATCAAAGATTTTTGTCTAAAAACACATGGAAACTTTAAATAGCAGGGACTGAGACAAAGGAAAGGGAAGAATCAACACAAAAAGTATGTGGCAACCATTCTGTTTTCCAAAGGAATGTAACTCCTACTTCTGCCTTACATTATTTCTAGAGCTTTGTCAACATCTTATATTTTGCAGCCATATAAAAGCGAAAACTGCTTTCTTTAAGGTTGAAATACAGTTTCTGTAAGGTTGAGCATCAGCACATTTTTATCATTTGATTTTTTTTTACGTAACTTCATCAATGTAGGATTCAGTAAATTGAGCCTAAAGAGCAGTTCAAGATTAAATGCTGCAGAAAACTAATAGTCTGCTTTCCCCCTAACATTACAATATATATATAAAAGATTAATTGGAAGAAAAAAGTCATTTTATTTCCTATGCTTAGCCTTGTTCCCATGCTTAGCCTTGATGGGTAATACTCCTGATAATGTTTTAAATTTAAAATAATAGAGACCAGGGGTGGAAGGGCAGTTAAAAAAGTAGGCTTCACAATTTTATAATATTCTAACTTAATTTACCAGCCTTTCATGGTGTGTATGTACAAGTTTGAAATTTACCAGACAAAAATGACAAATCCATCTATTCTCCTTCCTCTTTAAAACAAAAGTTCTTTAGAAATAAGGATTCTTTTCTTTCTTTCCCGTTATATCTTAATCTGTATCTTTCTTCCCTTTCAGCCTCATTAGTATGTTTTCTTACTGTTACGTTCTCAAGAACATAGGGCTGACAGCAAAAATCCTGCAAGGGAAACACTGGATGAGTTCTGGAAGAGACAAAGCAATAGGAATCCTTTGAGCACTATTTTTCACAAAGGTTTGCTAATAAACTGATCACTGCAGGGCTCTGCAGCTTCCAAAAGGAAAGATAGATGAGAATGGTAAAACAGTTCAGTGTTTATTTTAAACTGTAGCACCGTACGTTTATTTTGGCATTTAAATCCCTCATTTCCCCAAGGACAAACTGTGCACGTCTCAAGTAATGATGCCCAGATGGCTCTATGGATATGGCTTAGCAGTCAAGCTTTTTGCTGGTGTAAACTGTCAGTTTCACTGATCTCTCATATGCTTTGCTGAAAACGCAGAAGCTATTTCATCTACAGGATAGCACCCCAACTTCACTGAGTCCAACAGTCTGCTTAAGAACAAGTTTTACGGCAATAATATTTACCATTTCGATTTTGAAATTTGCTTTCCAGAAATTTGCAGTCTTTATTCAAAATACATTGCTTTGCAACCATTCATGCCATTAAGAGCTTGCTAGTGAAAGAAAATCTCCAAGGGGTGTGAACACTGCCAAAGCAAGCGTGCTTACTAAGTCAAATAAATATTTGCAGATTTCTTTTCAGCACTCACCAAGCTTTAGTGTCAACATATTTGCAATCACTGCAATTAGCAGCAAGTGAGGCTTCAAGACTGTGATGTAGGGAAACATCCTTAAAGAAGGAAGGGACCTTACTTGACTTGCTAAAATGATTAGGAAAGAGACTGAAAGTGAACAAGCAGCACATGGTGTTTCCAAAGAGTTATACAAGTTTAGCAGAAAGAGCTGCTCCATTAGTTCAGTTAATAGAACATTCTGTTACTCCCAGCTTCCTCTGTTTCTGTGCAGAAGAAAAGAGGAATATATTATTTTCCTTTAAATAGAATCAAAGCCTAGCAAAAGAAGAATACGTAAAATAATTCCATTATTATGAGACTGAATTGCTAGGACTCTGCCTTTATTTTCAACACAGTTGCGCTATTAATTTAATGCCATAATCAGTATATAAACGCAAAATAGGTCAGCTTCTATGGAAAATGGACACCTCCTGACTTTACCAGCAGGGAAAGAGACGTAGTATTTATTTCATCTGTAAGCATCATCAAGAGTCTACAGGCAGATGGAATTCATGTGTTTATTTCAGTCACTATATAATTCAAAGATGAAGATACCTCCTCTTCTTTGCATCACAGTGTCTGAGCCAATAGCAGTAAAAATATATCTAGCTCTCTTAACGATATAATCAAAAGGAAGGCGAGAAGGACGGCGGGGGGAAGGGGAAGAGTAAATGAAAAATTCATTCTTTGCAATAAAGCTTAAAGAGGCAAAACTCTCCTTGAATTAAGAAGCAGCATATTAAACCAAGTAATAATTTCATTTTCTCATAGGAAAAACATAATTATTCACACAATGCAAACTACTGGAATCATTGAAGTTGCTGTATCTCCTGTGATTTAAAGCTAAATAGCTCATGAGTTCTGAAATGAAAGAAGGGGGTTTTTTTCTCATTTGAAAACAATCTTGAGCATCTAGCAAGACAGTGAATGGGCAGAGCACATCAGGGCGAGATTATCTTCCTCCTTATTTTCCTATTATCAATTTGCTCAACAGAAAGTTACACTGGAAAGGTTATCACACTGGAGAAAGTAGCTCAGGGTTTTCAACCCCAACAAAACACACTACTTTACCATTTACTGTTAAAATGTAGAGGACTTCAACAGTAATCCTTCTGAAAGAGCTAGTTTTAATCTTGCTGCCATTAGAGCTGCCGATTTTCTCCTTTTTTATTGTTCTTTGACTTCCATTTTGATTACTTAATGAAAAGATTGTAAATTCTTGACCTTCATCTCATGGGCTGTCACACCTGGCACTTTATACTGTTCTCTGATAGGACACTATGCCCGTGGGGTCTCCATGTATTTAACCTTCTAAACAGGACCCATTTGAAGAATGTAAATTATGCAAGTTCTTTTGCTGTACTTTTATCTTTTGATAATTAGCCACTGATGAAGTTTCTGGGGCTAACCAACAGCCAGAAGTTTTCTTTTTCACATGTAGAGCATTTCAGACTGTTCTCTGATAGGTTACAGCTTACTTTGCTTACTGAGAGACTCACAAAGGTGTGTTTGATCCCAACTCTGTTGTTGTATGAGTCAATACAACAGTACAATGATTTTTTTTTTTAAGTTTTTTACTTGTGAGGTTGCTAACCGAGATAGTGATGCGAGGATGGACTGCTGTGGTCTATGACTGGCTTAGTGCATAAGGTAAGCCATGGGACTCTGTTGAAATGTTCCTGCTCGGACTAGCATGTGCGCTCTCAGGAGGAAACCTGTTCTTCATTTCTGAAGTCTCTGAAGGTGGACAGACAACCACCATGCTTGTCAAGCTAAGGGAAAAGTTGAGTATCCTCCCTGTTCATATGTTTTATTTCACCTCTGAATTTGTCACCTTCAACTCCCAGCCTCCTGACTTTATTATTCTCATACCTGCCTGACTAAACAGCCATATAGGGTGGACTCTACTCGTATAGCACTTGTATTGTACATCTACACCTCCCAGAGGAGGACAGTGTAGAGACCTTCTAATGGAACTGTGGTGGCACAGCCAAATGCAGTGAGTCAGCCAAATGGCTTTCAGGTGTGGACTTGGTTGGGTCAGTATTCACTTACAGATCTACACTCTAGTCCATTAGTGACCATATGTACCAAAATGTACAGATGAGGTGCCTTCTGTACCCCACATGTTTGATAATTCCCAAAATACACACACTAAGGTCTTAAGGTCACAACATTACACTCATTTCACACCTGGGTGATAATCCACAGGAGTTTCAAGACTTTTCCAATATCACTTGCCAAAAGAGAATTCTCCATCCTTACTGTCATTATGTCCATAGGAAGAATTTCACACTAAAAGACAGTTTTCTTTGCCCTTTTCACTATACTAAACCAAGTCAGGTCTTTCTGCATTAGCTGTCTTCTCTCTTCCAGCAACTGCCATTTTCCCAATATTTGCATCACTTTAATCTTCACCAGTACTACACGTCTTCTTGTTAAGCTAATTGTAGAAAGAGACAAAAAAAAAAGGAAAGATTTCAGACAGGAGTCGTTTCTTCCTGTTTACCGTACAGGTTTGAGACACACCACTTAGCTATTTTTCCACCACTTAGCTATTTTTCATCCATATATTCTGTAACAATTTGATTTTATGTCATTTTTATTCATAATGAGGAAGTTGTGTAGTATTAATGCAATGTCTTATCAAAGTTTAATTACATTGCCATTAAATTATCAATGCTTTAAATTCAATAGTTACAGTAGTAACAGACATTTCTATAAAGGTATACCATCTAGGATTATTTTTTCCAGGACTGATGCCAGACTGATAGGCCAAGAACTACCAAGAATGGTCTCTTATAGTGTATTTAAATACTGTAAATTTTTTTATTTTTTTTATTTCAGGGAAGTTTGTCATGATCTTGAAAGCTTCCTCAAAAATGAACATCAATGACGCAGGAAGGCTCATTGCAAATTATTTAGATCTGTAGACAGAGAATATTTTCCTTTCAGCAGTTGCTGTTGAAGAACCTTCTGACTTGTTCCTCCCCTGCTCCCCCTGAAAGAGGCGGGACTCAGTATCCATTTGAACACGACTCATTAAAGCACAGAGGTCCTTGCACGTAATGTTGTGTGAGCCCATGAAAAACCAGACTGAAGGAGTGTGACTCAAGTTTTTATTTGTATTCTTTTAAACCCTTGCTGTCCCTTAAAGAGTGCTAATGTATTATCAGTGTGCTCATGACGTTGGTTACATTTAACTGAACCTCTTAAATTGCGTAAGCCAGCAGTGAACAAAGTGAAGATTGGTTTAAAATGGCTAATATCTGCCCATTGGCAAGGGAAACAAGATACTAAGCTTGCTTTCATTTGCCATCTGGCCATACCATTTTTCTTTAACACTGAAGCACTTTTCATGCTCAGTATCTTGATCTAGGATTAGATCATAGAATCATAGAATCACTGAGGTTGGAAGGGACCTACCTGACCTACCCTGACAAAAACCACTTCTAAACCATGTCCCTAAGTACCACATCTACCCTTTTCTTAAACACCTCCAGGGATGGGGAATCCACCACCTCCCTGGGCAGCCTCTTCCAATGTTTAATAACCCTTTCAGTGAAAAGGTGTTTCCTGATATCTAATCTAAACCTGCCCTGACATGACTTGAACCCATTTCCTCTTGTCCTATCCCTTGTCACCAGGGAGAAGAGCTCAGNGTCATCTGCAAACTTACTGAGGGTGCATTCGATCCCCTCGTCCAGATCGTTGATAAAGATATTAAAGAGAACCAGCCCCAGCACCGATCCCTGGGGGACACCACTTGTGACCGGACACCAACTGGATTTAACTCCATTTACCACCACTCTCTGGGCACGGCCATCCAGCCAGTTCTTTACCCAGAGAAGAGCACACCTGTCCAGGCTATGAGCAGCCAGTTTCTCCAGGAGAATGCTGTAGGAAACGGTGTCAAAAGCTTTGCAAAAATACAGGTAGATAACATCCACAGCTTTTCCCTCATCCACCAAGTGGGTCACCTTAGGAGATCAGGTTTGACAGGCATGACCTGCCTTTCATGAACCCATGCTGGCTGGGCCTGATCACCCTGTTCTCCTGCATGTGCCGTGTAATGGTTTGTAGACATTTACTGAAATATTCCTAACTAGTTCCCAATTACCACTCCTATTTTTCTGCCCAAATTCAGTTTGTATGGCTAGTAGCAGTTTCAGCTTTGAGAAACTGGCAAGTGCTGAACATAAATTGTCTCTGAGGTACCAGTCATTTGGCGATAGGATATGCCATTTTTAGTGCAATTTTACATTTCCTCTCCAGTTTCCCTCACTCAGTACTTCCTGGTTACCATTTTCACTCCAATAATAAAAACTTTCTCCTCAGGTGTCATTAATAGTAACTCAATCAAATTAATGTCTATGAATAAGCAATCATTCCTTATTTTATTAGCCATGAAGCTAGCATTACAGCATATGAAAGAATTTAGTTCAACTTCTTTGACTAGTTTTGTAAATGCATGGGTCTGGTCTGGATTTGTACTCCGTTGGCTCTACCACCCACCTTCCACTTTCTGCTGTTGTTTAATGTCTTTCTAATGCCTTTTTGGCTTTGTTTGCACAATGACTTCAGTAACGAACAGGCCTCCTTGTCACAGTTTCACCAGCTATCCATCACCCACATTTTGAAGGGAGTTAGCATTCTAAGACTAATCACCATTCTCCGAGGGCTTTAGCTGCTAATAACAAACCTCGTTACTCACTAGAAAACCTGAAGGACAATGGAATAAGATTTTCAGAATGAAATAATGTAACTTTTTTTCAGCAAATTCTATTAGGTGATTTGGTTTCAGAACAGCCATTAGGACCCCAGGGACTCAGCAAATATTGATCATTCCTCCACCGATGCTAGGCATGCAGTTAGTCAAATGGTCAATGCCATTGTGAGTAAATATTTCTACAGCCATAGAGCGTGCAGTATCTCAGCAAAAAACCCTCAGTTCATTGTGATGGTTTATAATGCAATACAAGGGCGTTTTTACTACTCGCTGAGTTCAGAAATCTAGTATACGTTTTCCTGACATAATAGGAGGATTCTTGAAGTGACAAAAAAGTTAGAGATGGGTACTACATAAATTCCTACTTCTTAAGGTTGGCCTTGACGATAGGTGCCAGTGTTGTCGAGTACTTGCCCTTGCATCACGTCTCAGTTTTAATCCCTTGTTTCTTCACCTATTAAACTGTCTTTATCTTGACCAAAGAGTTTTCTCACTTTTGATCTTCCTACTCTAGCCTGCATCCTGCAGGGTTAGGAGGGGGAGAGAAGTGAGCAAGCAAGCCCATGGATGCCCAGCTGTTGGCCACGTTCAACCTACCACAGAAGGTAATATTGTATATTCATCCCTTTTTCCATCTTAAATACTTTACATATTGCTCTTTATATATTGCTGAAATCAGTAATATCTCTGAAGTCAGAATGAATTTAGAACTCACCTGGCAATATCTAGATTCTCATTATGTAGGTTGCCTAACTAGTACCTAATGATATGTTTTAAATGTTGCTACCAATCATCATAAGTATTGGATGTAATGACAGCATTAGCTCCAATTTTATTTTTCTTTAAATAGGTCAGAATTTGGCTCAAGGAGAGATTTGCTTCATATCTAAACATCTCCAAAGTTCATGAAAATGGATTCACAAGTTATTCTATGACTCTATAATCAGCCACTGAAATAATCTCGCCAGGGAAGTGGTGGTGGATTCCTCATCACTGGATACTTTTAAGATTCAGTGGGACAGGGTGCTGGGCCATCTTGTCTAGACCATGCTTTTGCCAGGAAACATTGGACCAGATAATCCTTGAGATCCCTTCCAACCTGGTACTCTATGATTCTAAGTTTTCACTCAGCTCTCAGTCTGCTCTAGAAAACATCAAGCATCAAAAGACAATGAAGTCTAGACTGAAAAAGAGGGTTGTAAAAAGGTGGCAAGCAAATAGTGACCCAAAATTTACATCAGTTGGAGATCTACACCTAAATTTAATGAAAGTGTTGAAATTGACTTCTGAGGTTAACGTGATTAAACTTTAATAATGGCCAAAAAAAAAAAAGACAAAATAAATCAATGCAAACTGAGTGATTACACATTTCCTTAGCCTAGGTAATTTGTAATGTACAAATGCTCCCGGAAAGCGACTTTTCTAAGTCTGCCTGCCTAAAGGAAAAATGGGAACATAATGCACTGTCATACTTTTCCCAAAACCCATGCAGTTGATACAGCTGCAGTAGTCAAGACATACTGCTTTTCTACACTCTCTCTTGTCCTTTCTTCCTTGTGCATCATCCTCAGTTACAGACAAAGAAATACTGCCCTATCAGATTAATATTTGGAAGCACATAGTCAGCTGTACTAGGCATGGACAGTAACTATTTTCTCGAGCTCTCACACACAGGCAGCAGTATGCATTCTGTCCGCTTCTGTATTTGGGGGGCGAGGGAGTATCCTGTTGTTCTTACCTGTTTTCTAATTCTCCTGTCTTCATCAGTTAAATTTTATCTTGAGAAGAGCAGAAAGAGGTCTGTAAGAGCAGAGAGGCTAAAAGACAGGAGAACTTTAACTAAGGTGGACCACGGACAGAAATGATTAAAGGCTAAAATTGGGGAAATTCTTTGTTTGCTGCAGGCATTTGAAAACAAGAAACATATACATTCTCAGCAAGACAAACAGGGTTCAAAATCTGAGTTTTGGAACTGCAGAAATATGTTTCAGCAGACTGTAAGGGACAATAAAGACATTTGCTATAAGCTGACTGAAATTCAAAAGCGGAAAAATCACCTCACTACATGTAGTTGCATGGTCTGGGATCCAAATAGATCACAATTTTCCTGACTCTTACTAGATTCTACCGTGATCAGGGAACTTGAATTACTACTTAATTGCTATGTCTATAGCCTTCTACCAAGAAAAAGATAGTGTTTTCTCCATGTTCCTCTCTCTCTCATTGCAAGCTTTTTTAAACACCAGATCTTTGGCTTAGCATGGCCTTTGGGCAGTTCCAGTCCTGTTTCTTGGTGTTTAGCATTTTCTGACATACTTCATCTCCAGAGAGCAGGAGTTAGGTGTAAATGCCAGGCCTACCTGACACATATGAGCCTCACATGCAAATCCCTCTGAAAGCCTCTCAGGAATTCTTTCTGCTTCATGAGGTAGACAGCAGATGAAGGTCAGAACTGCTACTTTCTGCTACCTACAAGCAGAAACACCCTTCCTGTTTCTTAGCAGTCTGTAAGATAACTTGCAGCTAATCAGAAATACCTTCAGAATCAAAAACATTAATGGCTTCGAGGATCTCACAATTAAAGTTCTCTGATGAAGCAATATCCTAAGCAGCTCTAAATGCATAAGGATCATTTATATACAGAGCAAAAAAGTGTAAACTAACGTTTAAAAGAAACACATTTTAAGCATATATTGCTGATTGCAGCAATTTTCAAGCAGCATTTAGTTCTTTTACTTTGCATATCTCTAGCAGTATATATTGTTACCGTTGCATACAGATCTAGCAATTTAAAGAAACAGAAAAGTCGCATATGATTCAGCATGACATCCAGTACGATCAGCCATGCTTCACTCAAGGTTGCCACAGTGGCACTGCGTGTGTCAGTAACGCAGATCACAATGTACTGTAGAAATACCTGAGCTGAACCGGGGAGCGGAAGCAGGCTGAGATACCACTTAACGCAACCCCACTTTCCCTGATATCTCTCTACACTACAGAAGAATCATAAAAATAACCCTAATGTGAACATATTCAGATACTACAATTAAATTGCGTAGTGTTCACAGAGAAACGGTCTCTTCACTTTGCTTACTAGACCAACTGATTGTTCTTAATGACATAGATTGAAGGCTGCTCCTAAAACGGATTCGAAAAAATGTTGACTGTTGTGGCTTTGTTTTGAAGCAAAATTAAACCTCATTAAAATGTCTCTTTAGTGTTCTAGCTGGTTCAGTACACACTGTCCTTGTTTCAAAATGAGGACACTTAACTGCAGACACACAAAGCAATTATCAACATTAAAAATAAAATACTGCAGAAACAATCCTGTAAAATATTGTAATATTGTAGCAAGCCTCAGCTTTGCATCTGGCTTTGGGTGTCTGGTATGCAGGGAGGAGTCCACGGCTGTGTTTTAAATGACTACTGAAGATGAGTTTATTCAGCAGGAACTTTAGGGGAGTCTGGAGGGAAATGCTGAGCGGAACCACTGTAAAGTCTGAGCCGCTAAGGAGCGATAATTAAGAATCTTCTCCAGAGAGTAGGTGCTTAGAAGCACTCTTTCAAATTTTTGAGCACTTGTCTTTACGACAAAAAAAGCCAGGTGCCTGCCTTTTCTTTAGCTTACTTATGGTAAAGCCAGGCTTCCTCTTCATCCCATTGCTCATTTTCTCATGTGTCTTAATTAGTCCTTCCTTCAAACTTTGTTCTAAGCCATGCATGCAGCTGAGGTGAGATTAATGGCCTGTCCTTTCCCACATCACTTCTTCTCCCCCTTCTTAAATAAGGGTACTGCGTTTGCTATTCTGTAGTCATATCCATTATCCCCTGAGGTTTATTAAAAATATTCACCGGCAGTCCTGCAATTTCATGTGCCAGCTCTTTCAGCACTATGGGATGGAAATTAGTTGGTCTCCTGACTTGAAAGGACTAAGCTCTTTGGGTTCTCATCTAGAAAGTGGTAATTTCTATTTCCTTAACCTCACAGCTGCTAGCCGTCTTGCCTTTGCTCTAATGGCCAACATCCTACGCCTCCTAAAAGCCAGCACAAACCATTCAGTTCAACTCTTAGCTGTGCCTGGATTATGCTCCTCTCTCCCTCACTGAACAGCGAACCATTCTTCAGTTGTTGCTCTTTTTGGTTTCTACAGCTGAAGAATCTTTTGCCATTTCCTAATAGTATTTCTTCCAAAGTCTCTCTCAGTCTGGCTTGTGGCAACTGTCATTTTTTTCCTGTATCTCTTGACTTCTTGCATGATCCGGATTTTGTGAAGAATTTCCCCCCTTTTTCTGTTCAGGGACTGTCCTCCACTCTGTGCTTTCATTCTTTGGAGTTTAAATTCTAGTTGGGGTTCTTGGGTATTATAACCAAGCACTAAAAAATAATGAAGTAATGCAAAAGAAAATAATGAAACATACACATTTGTGGCATGACACCAGAATACAAAAAGGGTTACATGGAGTTAATTTTGCCAACTGAAAGGAAGAAACCATGAAGATTGACAGATATAACAGTGCAAAAAAAAAATTCCAAGGCTCTCAGGTATGTAATATGGTTTATGAACATGAGACTTTTCTCACTCAGACATTCAGATCAGGAAAAGCTACGCTGAATTCAAAGGAATTATTTTCCATTAACTATGGATTAATACAGATGGGAGTTAGGACCGCTGAAAGGAAAGTAAATAGTTTTAAGATTTCGTTCTACATTAGATGTTAAGCAATTCTTACTCACTGTGATATGTTATGCTCTTCTACAGAGAAGCAGAAAGCAAATCCTAATGCCTGCATACAGTCAAACCCTATGTCAGGAATGTGCATTTGCCAGCATTGAGATCCCAGATTTTCTGCAAAGCTTTTTGTATGGCCCAGGTGTGGTCCTTTTAAAAATCAATGTGATTTGCTCAAACACTGTTAGGGCCATCTCTGCAAAATAAAGGTTGTCCAAGGCT
The DNA here is from genome assembly GCA_013400135.1 of Rhinoptilus africanus. Lineage (NCBI taxonomy): Eukaryota > Metazoa > Chordata > Aves > Charadriiformes > Glareolidae > Rhinoptilus > Rhinoptilus africanus. The sequence continues at coordinate 13,494 of VXBO01003252.1, forward strand.
CCCTGTTGGGAGAGAGACACTATGTAAACCACCCAACATCGCCTACATCAGCTGCTGCTGCTGCCGCCACCCAACACAGAGAAGAAAATCAGGAGCAGACAGTGCTGCTGCTTTTGCTGTCAAGGATGGAGGTTTAAGACTTGCTCTTGCAATTCACAGTACATCCTTTTGGTAGTTGGGTGGTAAGGAAGGTGGTGGGTGTACTAAAATGGTCCACTGGGAAGTTTGAAAGTGGTTACATACACAAGCCCCTCAGTACTTGCAGTCCTCTTCCTCTGAGGAAACTAAGATTAAGAATTCACGTATCAGTGGATTCTTCACAGTTTCTCCATGTCCCTGGCAAGACAGAGAAAACAACAACCTGTACTGGCTCTGGATAGTGGAGTTTATTTACAAAACAAGATTAGTGCTTTTACTCTACTTGATTATTTTACACACTCTCTTCCTTACAGCTTACATTACATCCCTGCTTACACTACATCCACTAGATCTTGATTTCCCTTCCCTGGTCACTCTAGTCTGGAATAGTCAGGCAGAAAATGATGCCAATGTGTGCTGTTCCATTGCTCGCAGTAAACTATCTTAGCCGTTACAAGCCAAGGTCCCTGGGCATCCCCAAACATTCATCTCCATGCATCTCTCTGATCTCTAGGTCTTCCTCCACTTTCAAGTTCTTTCCTCCAGCCAGGACCTTCACCTTCTTCCAGAACCCCTCCTCCTTCCTGAAACCATTTCTTCCTTTCAGGAACACTTCTTTTGGCCTCCAAGCCCTCTTCTTCCTAGGTCCCCAAAATAACATTTTCCCCAATCTAAATAGTCTATGTGCAGAAGCTCAACAAGCAATTACTACCCATTTTGGATGTTCTCTCTCATCTTTCTGTATATACTGAAGGATTCAGGCCATGCCAGTTCAGTTTAGAATAGATTATCAAAATTTAAATCCAGCCTATACTGGTTGTAGCTGGCAAGCAGCAAGCTTCTGCTTGAGCGTTCAAAGCTCAACTTCGGACATTCACTCACCACACACACACAACCTAAGCTATTTTTTACCCACAACACTCCCCAGTCAGACCATTTCTATCATTTTCTTTCCTGCTAAGAAGTAGGAAGTCCTCCAGATCTGAATACAATCACTGGAAAACTTGAGAACCCAGTAAGGGAAATGTAAACAAGAGGTTTAATGCACCAACACAGAACATTACCTTCTTCTCTCATGTCTTTTTAACTGTTAAAGTCTTTAGACTGAGTATCCATATAATTAAAGTTGTCAGTTTGACTTCTGCTCCACTATATTCACATACTTTTTAAAAACACCAGCTGTTTTTGTTTTAGTGAGTGTGGCTCTAAGGTGTTTAACCCCTACATTTCTTTTACAGTCCACAAAGTTATGCTCATGCTATTATGGTGGCTGGTACTGAATCAAGAATATCAGATCATTATAAAATGCACACACAACCAGTTTAACCAACCCCATCACGACTTCAGTTCATTGACAGCCCTCTGGAAGCTTTAAATGGATCATCTGCGAGCAGAAACTGGAACTGTAGAAATAGATGATCACTCTGCTACGCTGTAGTAGCCCAATATATTTAACATAACTCAAGGAACATTTAGACGTGTACATTTTATCACTCTATAAAGTTATGCACCACAAACTCTGGGGGAAATATCATTCCGTAAATCTCAAGAGTGTATTTAAGAATCCCCTGTTACTCGAATTCATTTAAGCCTTTCCTGTAGATCCTTGGACTCAAAGGCAGTTTTCATCTCTACTCACTGCTCAAAGTAAATCCACATAAACAGCGGTGCAGTTCACACTTAGATGTGGTCCTGAAGTCAGACCAGAAATAACCAAAGCTGACCAACTGAATTCAAGGAGGGGCTAAGCAACAGGTACCACCAGGCTGAAGAGGTGCTGGTATTTATTGACAGGAATGGCACAAGGTATTACAGAAGACCTGAGTGTAAAAGAAGAGCTGAGATAGGATGTCTCCCTGGGTGTGCTGTTCTGACAGCTCTCTGAAAGCACCACTAAATGCCAAAGTCAACACAGGTGTATCCATCCTCACTAGGAATAATAACATGAAAGGTGTGCACAACAGACCTAAACACTGAAAAAGAAACAAATATTCAATCTCCAAGTGTTAATTTCACTCTCAGAAAGCAATAAATCCAGCTGTCCTCATATCTTGGAGGTGGGTATAACCGTAGCAGCAGAAAGCTACAAAGGAGTATTAAAATATAGTGCTCTGACTGCATGCTGGGCTGGGTGAAGGTGGATCAATCTGGCTTATTGAACCTGCTGTTGAAAACAGAGTGCTGTAATTTGAATCCAACATGCTGTTTCCTAAAGAACTGTCTCTCCTTTCCAGACGCATGCTGTCCCAACACAGCATTTCAAGTGTCTCTTCATGAGGTCCTTCTAGTCTCCTAAACTGGGTGGCCTGCTCTTTGTTAGTGGCTAGCTCTTCCCCCAAGTGTTTTGACACCGATATCACTCAGGCACTGGATGCCTGTGTAAGGGCAAGTTGAACAGAGCCACATCATCCACCTTGGTCTAGCTTTGTTTCCAAAATCTATTTCATTACTGCTGAAATTCACCCCACCAGCTACTTGCCCTCCCTGATAGATAGAGATGACAGAAAAGAAGGCTGGTGTGGAGAAGGGTAACAACAAGGAAACACGGCTGCAGGTTTGTGGGGTCTGCAGTACACACAGGTACTGCAGGTGGCCAACTCTTTACAGACATTTCAGCTTTACCTAACACCGCTCTTCTTATCTGAATATGCAGCATCTCTTCCTTACAGAGCCACCTGCTCTCACCTCAGATCACACACACACACCATAGCAGGCCTCTCCGACTTCTCTGCCATTGCTTCCTGCTTAAACACCTTCCTCTTCCATTTCCTCTCCTGAACAGTACAGACCTCTCTGCTCCATTGTACTGCTCCTCCCTGCACATGCACCTCTCCCAGCAATTCCTGGTGCCTTCAGCTCTCCCGTTTGTCACCCACACAACCCACAGCTGAACAGTTCCTCGTCTCTCTGGTTCAGTCCTGCTCCAGGAATTCTAGAATGTCAAGATACTGTTCTTTCTGCCTCTCATCTGTCTTTTACAGCAGTGATTGCCCACACCGGTATCTCTGCTTACCCTTCCCTTGGGCTCTCCTACACTTGGAAGCGCTAATTTCCATGATCTAGCACTGCAAACGTCTCCTCCAACCTGATGACTCTTTCCTCTTTAGTCTCACCTACTGGCACTGGCCTGACTATCACTTTTCTCCTCCTTTCCTTCACCTGCTAATCTGGCAATCCTAGCTCATCTGCATGATCCCCTTCCTGCCTCCTCAATATTTCTGGAGAAAAAAAACAAGATCAGGTGCCTACTGATAGACTTGTCCTTTCAGCATCTAGTTCATTAAGTAAATCTCTCCTTTCACTTGAACTAAATCCCATGTTGGCATGGGTGAGGACTGCTTTGCTGGTTTTGCATGTAAATATTTATGTTTATACCGCATGTAAATATTTATTCATTTATTCACAGTGCAAATGTCTCGAGTGGATCTGGAAGCAATGTGCGTCTGGGGAGAGCAAAGCATCCAGCCTGCTTGGGTGGAGTAGGCTGAGAGATGCAGCAAGGGCGTGCAGGAGGTCAGCATGGATATCCCATAGCCCAGGAGAGAGAGAGCCACAGAAGCCAGTGAAGACGGACATTACCTGAAACAGCCAAACAGCTGTACCTCAGATGTAATGGGAACAAAATGGCACCAAGCAACCTGCAGAGAGCTCTCTGAGTTGTTAAGAAGCAAGCATGAAAGAAGGCTACTACCTTGCAAGACCAGAGTGGAAAGGGGCAGTTTTGTTTACAAACCAGTTTTATCTATCTCAGCTGAAATTTTCTCTATTTTCAAAGATTCCCCTCTAGTTTATATTCTAATAAAACTTGCCTATTGAATTTACAAGCCATTTTGGTCTCTTCCAATGTGTTCATTCCAAGGAAAAGGTCACTTCAGGATCCTGTTGCACATCTGTATAATCCTTGCAAACTTCTTACCACTTCTGGCCCCTCAGAGTGACTCCCCCTCCCACTTCAACTCCTGTTTCTGCACAGAAGCCGAGTGAGTGACTTCAAGCGAGCACTAACATGATATATTATCATATCTCTCTCCCTCATTTCTTTCCTTCCCTCTTTTCCCCTCCTACCTCCAATGGATGCAACTTTAGCATTTTCTTTTAATCCCTTCATATGTCCCAGTGACTTAGCCTTATTACTCTTCTCCCTTTGTAACCTCTCTCCCCTGTTAGCTTTTCCCCTCAATTAGCAAGCGGGTTTGTTGTTTCCATACCCATGACCTCGTTGCCTCTTTCTTTTTGTCACATTCCTCTGACCTTTCATTTCTGAGATCCTTAAATACACTGTTGATACCAACTATCAAGAATCCCTTTTCTACAGCTCAGCTTCAACCCCTTCTTACCCAGCTGCTGCTTTTCTTGCCCACGTGCTCTGCTCAGCACTTACCAGTCTCTGATTGCTGCTTCATAATTTTGATTTTATAATGAGAACTCCATTTTTGTGTGCTTTGACGTGGCATCAGTTTTTCTGGTTTCCGTGATTTTATTTTCTCTTTGCTCTCATATTACCCCTGAGCACATCCATCTAACTCCCCTCATTTTTGCAAGAATTCAGTAAGAAGGCTACAGCACATCCCATGGTGATGTGAGATAAGAAAGGTAGATATCTTCACCTTGCCATCACCTCAAGGACCTGCATATACTTCATACTTGTCTCCTCAGCAAATTCATATCTTGGCCAACTTCTCAGTGATTCTTAGCCATGAACTGAAGTGCAAGAAAATCTAAAAATAGTTCCTCACCTCTCCTTTCTACAAGCCCTTTCTCTTTTTTTGATCATTATAACTCACCGTTTCCCTTGTTATTCAGGATGATAAAACCCTGTCTCATCTACAATTCTGAGCACACAACCAAATTCTGTAAAGTTATCTTGCGTATCATTTTTGAGTTATAATCTTTCCTGTCTGGCTATTGTCATGCATTCACTTTCACACTCTCACTTCCATGTTGCTTACTGTAATAAGCCTTTTATTCTGGCTCTGAAAAATAAAGCCTGTATCTGTTCATAGCCATCCTAAACACTGCAGGACGGATCATATTCCTAGAAAATTCCTTCAACTGCTTCAGCTTTTTCATTTTGTATCCCTCTATTACAAAAGTCATAAGTTAATTTTCCTCCTTCACTTTTAAAGTATTTCATTACCTCTTCTCCGAAATCTTTCATTGAGAGACTACTTCCAGTCCCTACTGGGCTTAAGACCTCTCCTGCCACCACTTATTTGCTGTGGGTTTTGAAATAAATATCTTTCCAATTGTCTTCCCACTGTTCCTTATGTCATATCCCCTCTAAACTGTATGTTCTCGTCAGCAGCAATATAACCAAAAGAAGTCATACACTAAGATGACAAAATACCATTTTCCTGTTTCCTTATAGTCTCTCAGGTAGCTGCGCATGCTCAGCTGTAGCTAAGTAAAAAATTCCTTAAAGCAAGACATTAGGTTTGTTTGGGGTTTTTATACTTCTGAAGACAATGGGAACTGATGGGAGATGAAGGCTCCTAACTGGCAGGCTAATACAAATAAACAGTAGTAAGCAACATCATTTACAGTAGAAGATCTATTTCTTTGCCAGTTGCTTTTGCCGACATCTGGGTGAAAAAACACCAGCACAGATCAGCATTAGGTCCAGTATGACAGTGCAAGTACAATCATTGGCGTTGAAAGGAACATTTGGACTGCAAATGCATTGCATGCTTGAAAATATCTGATAATTCACTAAATTCGGAGGAATAAAAGCAGAATGATTCCACTGTGCCTTGTCCCAACCTCCTCATTCTACAAGTCCGCAAACTGTGTATTAGTCTAATATGATCTACCTATGTGTCATTATTACTTAAATTGTGGCAACACACTCTGCACGTGGACCAGGACCCCAGTGCCACAGGGCTGTTCTCACACAGAACCAGATGAGGATACACGCTCAGCTACATCTGGGTCTATCCTGCGTGGCACTACAAGCCATGTTTTCAAAACTGACTCTCAAAAATACTCTGTCAAAAAAAAAGAAAAGAAAAGAAAAAGAATTTCTGTACTAAGTGCAGATCATTTTGCATACCATCTGCAGAGTGCTAATTATATACACCGTTGTTATTTGTCAGTGTAAGATATTTCAGAATGATATCTGTAAGCCATCTGCCAGCTATCTTACTCACATTCTTTAGATCATCAGCAAGAATTCTTATACATTTTTTCCTTAGGTAACAATCTGCAATACGCAAAAGCAGTTAAATGGGAATGACTTTCTAAAAATGGCTTCTTAACTTATAGCCGAAGTCAAGTGAACCCCAAATGAATTATTTTGAATTGTTTAGAAATATCACATCTGAAGTCATGTTTTTAATATTGCAGTTCAGGTATTAGGCAGGAATTTCCATGGGTGCTTTATGCTATTTTTTTCTGTCTTTTATGTGATTTATGAGTAGAAATAGCAAGGAATTCACGTGTTAAAAATAAAGTACCATTACCAATTACATTATGCAAACAATATATTTTATGTTACTCTAACCCATTTTTTTTTGTTTTGTACTTGCTTAATATGGAGAAGTTTTATTAGTTAGTGGGTTTTTTTGGTTGGTTCGTTTGGTTGTTTTTTTTAATGCAGGTGCAAAACATTATTCTTTCTTGGGGAAACAATTGCTTTGCAAAATTTTTCCTCCTTTCTGTTTTAATAACTCAACTGCTCTAAAATGTATAATCTTACTGCACAACTGGATACATTTTAGGTACAGGAAACAACACTGTGGGAGAGGAGGAATTAAGAAAGATCATTCCCAAATAAACAGTGAGCACCAACTGAAAAAGTGAAACACATTCAATTCAGTGGCCATCACACAATTTTCCAATATGACTGAAATGACACTGTACAAATGATCAAAAGAAAATGGCATAAACAAACAAAACCTGTCTTTTAGTCAAACAGATGCCCAAGACTTGAAGAGCTGCACTCAGTTCCTGACTCTGTAACAGGTTCCTCTTCCTGTATGACCTTGTGCACATTGTCTTATCTCTCCTGGTTTCAGGTCTTTTCTGGAAAAACAAACAAACAAAAACCATAAACAAACAAAAAGAACCCCAACTAAAATCCCACCTTAAAGCCACATCATTCATTCTTAATTTCAGTCTTTGGTGGTTTGCCCACTTATCCCCACCATATCTTACATGAGAAGCCCCACCACATCTTACATGCGCACAGTACTCATGCCATCAGTGCCTCAGTTTTAGCATGAGTCACTTCTACTACTGCAAAATACACAGGGAAAATTACATCTTGGCCATACCAGTAACCCTGCTGTTGTTAAATTTGCCAAGGATCATGAGACCCATGATCACAATTCCAAATTTAAAGCATAAACTTAAATTAAAAAAAAAAAAACTCAAAAAACCCAACAGTGAGAAGTTGATCCAAGAAAAGAATGATTTATTACATGCTAAAAAAAGTTATAAGGCTCAATCAAACAGATTTTTGCTTCTGTTTAGTGTGCTACAACACAGGAAATTTAAAAAAAAAATTACAACTCACTTTTATTTTTATAAGCATTAGGAGTACTGACACAGTATCTTACTGTTCTAACCACAGATAAGTAGGTTGCTGTCGTACATATTGTACAAATGCAAGGTAACAATAAGAGTTTCTTCCACAAAGAAGATAAAATTTAGTATTAGGAATTTAAACATATGCAGACACAGAGGACGCTTTTCTAGGCCCTTTTCAGAGATAATAAAGAAGACAGGCAACTGTCTACAAACAAATTCTGGCACGAAACTTCTCCAGAATCATTAATCAAACCACCCAGGTAGGCTCCACCCCTGCACATAGCACCTGTCAGGATTTCCCAACAAACACCTCCAGAAATAGGAATCACACGAAAATATTCAGGCAACCAGAATCGGGGAAGTGGGAGGAGGGAAATAGAAGGGGGAAAGGAGGAAAAAGAAAGGGGAAAAGAGGGAAGGGGAGAGGAAAACCACCCACTCTTCAATTTAGAATCAAATGGGATACTTTCTCCTTAAGAACACAAGCTTCTACCTTCACCACCCTCACTCCATCTGATGGAGTTCTTCTGCTGTCAGTACACTGAGTTTATATTTTCATTGCCAGAAAAAAAGTTGGCTATTTGACAGCAAGACAACTAACCAGATTTAGCTAGAACATATTGTAATAAAACCAGCTTATATAGGTATCATCTTAACGTAGCTGGCTGAGGTCAACCGTAGTTGAGAAGAAAATACATCAATTTCACCTAGTGAAACCAGGACACCAAGCTATGTCAAGGTAAGGACCGCTTGACTCCAGCTAGGATTTTGCCACAAAGCAGCTATCTGAATTAATTATCACATAAAAGCCCAGCATTGTGGAGAAATAAGTACATATCATCGTTGCACCGACAGAGAGTAGAGGATTCATACAGGCCTATGTTGAGATTAATGATACCCAAGACGGGTAGAAAACATTCCTGGCAGATGGAGGAATTGAAAAAAAGTGAATAGCTTGGGGTACTCTCTTACACATCTCATCAACTGCCCAAAAAACTACAGGTGAGAGAAGAGGACCTGTCCTCTTCTGGAGTAGAAAAGTTGGAGAGCATTGCGTGGCTCTGTGGCGGAGAAAAGACAGGGAAGAAAGGGAATAAGCAAATAGTTTCCTGTAATTCCCTAGCCACCCACATGTGGGTCAAGCAGAAATTAACATGTATTTATTAAGTTCCATGGATGTGAATCAAGGCTTAATGAAATAAAAAACCGTCGGCAAATCTCACCAGCTTGTTACCGCTTCTTTCCACTAATGCACGCAGAGAGTTTTAGGACTACCCTCTTGTTAAAAATGCCACTGCTTACTTCCCAGACCATTACCACATAGCCTCTAATATGCACCAAAATCGCACAAACACCACAAGCATTCACAGTTGGAATATGATATTGCATTGGTTTTGCTTCAGAATTTTTTTTATTTGTTTTTAAGGCATCCCACAAGCATCTCTGTTTGAATTTGTGCTAAACCATGTTCTATCCCCATCCCAGGCTGCCTCTCAATGCTGAGTCTAATGAGTGTAATGACAACAGAGCTGAGTGAGAAACATCCTGTTGAATCCAGAGCATTCAGAAATAGGAATGTTTGGGAGTGTGGATAACAAATCAGGCGGCTAATGCAAAAACATCATCCAGGTAAGCAAGGCCTTTCTCACACAGAGAACAACCATGTGGTTATTGCGCAAATGGTGTCATCCTCATTCAGTACTCCCCAAGAATCTCTCAGTTACACAATACACTCAGCTGCTTTCTTTTCTACCTCAATTATTTTGTTTTAAAATAAACACTCTTATGCTTAGCACACAGAATCTTATATTATGGTTTTCACATGCATCACAAGCATTGCCTCGAAGAGCTCACTGCCAGCTTTTCAAAGGGATGTAGTTAGTGCGTGTAAGATAGAGAAGGCAGGACAAGATTGGACAAGATCATCTGGCTTCTGCTGTCAAGAAAGCACATGGAGGTTCAACCAGAAGTGAGGGTTTCCTTTGTAGAGAATCACCTCTTGTTGGCTTTACGGAAGTGCTAAGCGTTAAGAAGGAATATCAATGACGAAATTGTAGTAACTTATGAAGCTCAACCTGAAATTACAGTCTCCAAAAATAAGACAAAATAGAAAAAGGCATAGACCATGTTTATGGATGAGTGGGAAACAATGGAGTGAAGACAGGATTAGGAGTAGTCAGGCTGAAGATGTGTGCAAACATGGACTTTCACAGGGCCTCAAGGAAAAGGACAAGATCTGAAACTCTACAGCATGGTAACAGAAGGGAAAAAAACCCTTCACGTCTACATTGCCAGTGGACTAGTACAGCATGGGTGAAGGTTATCAAGAAAGTAAAAAGATGGGAGCTTGCAGCAATTAAAAGGGGCTGGGGGGAGTTATCTAGACTCCGGCTCCTGGCAGACAGAGAGTGAACTAGTTCTTCAATGGACAGCAAAAGAAGAACCATGGAGACTGAAGCCTGACACAGGTGGGAAGGTAAAAAAGCAAGTATTAGCACTACCATGTTACCATTCTGGGAGACAGGAGTAGTAGCCATTTTGTATTGTGTCGGATGAAGAAAGGTTGTCAGAGTAAAATCAGTTGTTCTATGTCTGCAACATTTAGTAGTAGAACATTTATACTGCCCTGGCTGCACCTCAGGAAGGGACAGCTCGAGACCTGAAACGTCACAGAGAGCCCCGGTGCTTCCTTGCAGTGATTCTTCCACTGACATCTAAACGTGTCAGTACAATGATACTGAGGAAAGCCCAGACAAACTCAAGCTCGTGTGATATACTAAACAAATAGCACAAGGTACTCTTTTAGGACTCATAGCAGTGCCTTGATATTGCTACCTCATTATTGCAAGCATGTATTTAACCATGCAGTCTCTAGCTTTCATTAAGTCTAAAAGAAAAACAAGCTCCACTTAAACTGGCTGTCCTTTGAAAGGAGAAACTGAAGAAGATAATGAATGAAGAGACCTTTAAAACTTTGAAAACACATGCACCACCATAAATCCTCTACTGCCTCTTCTTTTGTATATATGCTTTATTTCTTCATTTACAAAGGTCACATCTTTTAGAAGCTAAGACATTGAAACACTGGTAATAGCCGGCTTCAACAGAACAGGTACTTTGTAAATCTCACTTTGATTTTGATTCTTCCCCACACTACAGAGTTGAATGCTTTTTAAGAAATTCTCTACACCAAATTTAAGAAATTCTCTACACACAATCACATATAGCAGCGAAACAGATCTCTTTTTACAGCCCAAAAGGGATGTGACTGGAGAATGTCTGAGTGTTCTGAGCTAATCCACAAAACACTTTTTATAAACTTATAGTTTTCATATTGTATAAAAGCTGGGTAATTAATCTACGGACCAACTGAGTGCTGTTCATGTAGTACTCGTACTGCGCTTTGATTGCTTTCCCAAAGCAAGATGGCATTAGCAATCCTTGCAAATTGTTTAATGGATTTCCTTTAAGTAATCAAACTCTGCTGTGGCTTTAGAGCTTCACTACCTGTTTCATACATTACAGTTATCTTACATGGTGGCCTTGTTCGCTTATTTTATGGCTTAACTGTTATAAAGTACAGCTATAGTTTATCCATTTATAATTTATAATATACAGCCCTCATGCTCTCTCACAGAAATCTGTCCACTGCATCATGGCTCAGACAGGCTTAGTCATGTTGATACCAGACCAAATGTATATCCTCAAGAAGCTTTACCATGAAGTTCACAAGGTATTTAACTGGTTCTTAGGCCTCCAGCACATCAGGGTCAAAAGATAATTCTTTCAGCTTCTGTCTGTAACCCATATGAATCTAGACTATGAGGCTGAGATTCGTCAGAATAAGCACCTCAAGCAACAGCTTAGCTTTCAGGTATATCTACAAGTTAATTAAATTGGTGCTCTACATCACAACATACATGTTACTGAAATATCTGTCAAGAATTTTTTAAAGAAAAAATCTTCTCTTAGAAAAGACGAGCCATAAAAAAGTAAGGATGCCACAAAACTTTGTAGCAATTTTTGACCTTTTAAAGTCCTGGTGCTGTGGTCATCCTAGCCCCCCAAAACAATGGGATTGTGCCAGAAGAAAGGGAAACCCACAAAGACATGTACTCTCCAGGACAAAAAGCCAACCCCAAACTGAAGAAATAAAACAGTATAAAATCAGTAATATAATCAAGACATAAAATCAATGTATAATTGGTATAAATTAATTAAGATTTTCTAGCTGTTACTGTTCTTACTGACTAAAAAGCAGGGATTATTTTATTCCTTTCCCACTCCATGGTAACTCAGCATCACAGAGCTCTTCCCCAACACAAATCGGGAAAGCAAAAGGAAAAAAAAAAAAAAAAAAGCTTTGTGTGGATGCATCCATCATCTTCGTGCATGCAAATAACTACCAGATAAGTATTTATATTTAGGATTAGAGTTTTGCATAGACAAACAGCAGATAAATGTATGCCCTCGGTATCTAGGTTACATCCTTTAGGAATTGGGCCTAATGTTCTCTTTCTGTGGAAAAAAAAAGGAAGATTCAAAGAGGCAACGAGAAGATGAGAAATGCGCTTGCTTTGAAATATGTCAATAATGATACAAAAATGCTTGCCAGAAACGCTTTAATTAAAATCTTGAAAAAGTAAAAAGTTCAAGAAATGTAAAATAAAGTACAAGATAGAGTGAGATGTAACAAATAAGAACCAGGAATAGCTGTGTTAGAATTCCGAGCAATGTGCAAGCTTATTTACAAGTCAAAGGAAAAATAATCACCCTTACACTCATGTAAAAGTCTTTTCCAAATCTTCCATTAACTATATGGTGATGCATTCAGATGCCAGATTTTAATAATTCAGCCCAAATTTCACAGAACTGATTCACCTCCGCTTGTGACTCTTCTCACAAGTGGTCCAGCAGAAAGGGTCCAGAGGCTACCAGAAGCCACACTTCCCTCCCAGTATACAGAAACTGGTCATGACTGCACAGCTACGCAGTGTACCCTGTGGCAGAAGCAATGCCCAGCTGAACTGGAGTGTGAGTAACACAAACGAAATAAACATATAGCACAGTCAAGGGAAATGCAGGCAGCCCTGATTCTGGCTTCTGCAGTGGTCTACAGGGACCACTGCACAAAACTGGAAGACTCACAAAAGATCTTTTTCACCAGCTCCACCACTGTCATTATAGGAGGCATCAGAATCTCAAAGTTTTGGGGGGTTGTTTGGTTCGCTGCTTGGGTTTTTTTGGTCTTTCTAGTTTTGCCTGCACTTCTTTCTCTGTGGTAAGTCTGGTAATTTTTCACACTACAGAGA
>VXBO01003252.1:26514-60019 GCA_013400135.1 Rhinoptilus africanus
ACAAGAAACTTAAAACATGAAGGGAACAAAAAAAAAAAAAAAAAAAAGCCAACAAGAACATGTAAAAGCAAAGCTCAAGACCAGAATTTCAACCTGTGTTCTTGAGCGCTCTGTGTGCCTTGAAGTCTTAGATCACTACAGCTGTCTCACTGAAGGACCTTCAAAGCACTCCATATATTCTGCTACAGGATAGAAAGGTTTTCAGTGCTACTCTCAGTTTGAGCAAGAGGAGTATCGTATATATGCCTTACATCGGCAAATAAACAGAAGTGAAAAATGGCTGTATTGCAGGTGTGCTTGAGAGCAAACATAGCTAAATAAATGAAGGGGAAACCACCGTAGCAGTGAGTCATGTAGTAAAAGGAATCTACCAATCTGCTTGTTATTCTGCAATGGAACTCAGCTTGTCCAGATATATCAGACTTCTTGCTCCCTGTTCACTACAGGGGACTGAGAGTATACCATCCACCTATTTCTTGCAGCAGAGCCCTCATTGATAGGCACTCTCAAAAGAGCCTCAAAATGATGGTCCCTCCCAACAGAGAAACACACTATGGACAGACTGTCCGCTGCTGAAAGTTAGGGGAAGCAAAGCAACAAAAGGAGTGTCATCTTAGTCAGCGGGACTGCTCAGTACACCAGAAAAAAAAGGATGTATAAAGATTTAGTGCAAGAAAACTGTATTATTTCCAACTCATTTCTTGTTATTTGCCGGTTTAAAATTTTTCAGCAGCCCAATCAGGGTGATTAATAAATCCCGAGTCCTAGACCTAACAATTTCAAGAGCAAATTATCATTTAGTTTCACTGGATCCTTGTTTTCACTTCACTGTGACAGGCAGGAGCTCAAAGAATATGACATATTTTGCAAACCTCAGCCTTTGGCAAATAAGGATGAATAAATACTCTCACAGTTCCCAAACAATTTATGAAGATCTGCCTTAAGTGAAATAAATAATTCAGTTTGCATTACTCCCAGTACAAACCGCTTTATGAACCCTGGTAAAGATACACAGAGAGCACGTGCCCAGACACAGTTAGTAGATAAAACCTGGGCTAAGGAGAAGTGAACTGACCTTCCCTCCAACTCTCACACACTGTCATGCTATTGAATGTGAGAAGTGTTTTATTGGCATCCACCCTTCTTTTCTCTACTTATACTCTCCCTGAGGCTTGAGCCTCAGCTTATCTGTGTAGCTGAGGTCATATTTAGAACAGCACCATGGAAAAGAGAAGAGATGCCATCTTATGCTATGTGACTTCAGAAGCTCCGCTGGCTCCCACCGTCAGAGCCTGACAGCTTGACATTTCCCAGCAGCTCAACGGCTGAAGAGCACAATTCTTGCTCTTCTCCCTGACCCCCTGCATGAACCAAAGTGAGCTTATGAGATAAAGCTGACAAGTTAAAAGGAGCCAGATCAGAGTTTGAACAGTGTTTTCAGTAGCTCTAGTGTTCTTTGCTTTTTATGAGGGGCTTTCGCACACCATAAGGAGTGGTGCAACATTTCTCGCTCTAAGGAGACCTTAGCTAATAGTTTTCCCCTATTCCTTATTCCTAGCCCTCATCATCACAGGGATCTCAGTAGTTTTGTTGGAAACTGAGACCATATCCTTCTTTTTACAGATGTAATTTTTACAGATGTTGCTACCTAAAACCCCCAGACATCAGTCAGCCAAGGGCTTGGTCATGGAGGAGGCAGTGCCACCCATATCCCCACTGTCGTCAGGGGGATCAAACACAACAGGGTTTCTGTGGACCACAGCCAAAGGATAAAGATCAGAAGTACTTCCCCCAGATTAGGCAGTAACCTGTAACACTACTGCTATTTACAGATGTGATCATTTGGATCTACATACTCTTGCGACCTCTTTCTCTGTTCTAAATACAATAAGGAAAAAGCTCAAATAAATATATCTGCAAATATTTATATGGGCATTTTAAGTCCTCTTTCAGCACTTTTTGAGCCCTTTGGGCTGGTCCTCTGAAACGTTTGAGTCACCTTGTTTTTCTGACCAAAGGCTTTGGAGAAATTTTAAAAACCCAAGAAAGAGTGTTCCTGGCAACCAAGCCTCAGCTTCGCCCACACAACTATTTGTGCCACAGTGCTTGCATGTTTGTCTAATCAAGGAGCAGAAAAACCATTATAAAATGCTTCTGATCAATAGCCTGTAGGCACAGAGCTCGTAGGCACAGAGTTCAAAAGCTGAATATTCACTGTCAATCAATACAGTAAACATTCAAAAACTTTTTCTGAAAAAACTCAAAAACCTGAGTAAACCACAGTCTGCTTACAAACATACTGCTAATGCTAAGAGGAACATTCTTCTAAATGCTATTCTTTGCAAACTATTTATTCCTTTCCAACTATATATTTAAGTTCCTTAAAGCTTGCTGTAAATTACAGAAATGTTCTCAATTTAATACTTCTCAGATGATGAAAGAAAAGCCTCGTTAGAAGACAATAATGAATATACAAATCTAAAAAGGGAGCTCATTTGAGAGAACTTTGGCATTTGGACAGTCACTTTTTTAAACCAGCCACATATGGCAGGAATCAACAGAACTGTGCCATTCACACAAGAGTAACAAGGAGCATGAGAAGGAATGATATACAATCATATTTGTATATTTTCCTACTCAAGCAAGATGCCTTTTCAGAATTTTAACCAAGGAGGTGGAAACTTACTTTGCAAACAATAAGTTAAGCACAATTTATTTTTATTGTATTTCTGAAAAAAAAAAAAAAACATGTGAGAAGTCATATGTGGATAATGTAATACTTTCACTTGCAACACATAAAATGAAGACTTTCAGAGAGACAGACATCTTGTAAGTAAACAATTTATTCATTTTTTTCAACGTATTTCAAAGAAAAAAAAAAACCTGTTTACACTTCAGCACTACAATCCCTAGGGTCATAAAGATGATTTAGCAATACCTGGATAGCGTTCAGATACATATATTCCTTGGTGCTTCTTTAGTTTACTAAACCACAGACTGTGGTGCACTGTTTACACTCTGCACTGTTATGACTCCATCCAGATGACAATCTCAAAATATTTTTGAAACATGAATGAATTAATCCTTGCCAACTGAAGCAAGGAGAGGTTCAGTAACTTCCTCAGGGGCACAAAAACCAGCCTTGATTCAACTCTCACACTGCAGTCTGGCACATAGCAAAATGCTGGAGCCCATAAGTTCACTAGAAGTTTCAACAACATTCTTCTTTACAGCCCTAATCTTGATAAGGTGATGCAAATAAATAAGAGACTTGTAGCTGTAGAAATGAAGTAGTTCATAAATAGTACAACTGGGCCAGGAGTTGTAGTCCTCCTAGTCATCACACCAGATTTTCTGATGCCTGGAAGTTAGTTGGGGCAGGAAAAGGGTCTGTCATCCCAAGCAAAATATCACAGATAAGAATGAACAGCAAGCATCGCCATATTGTCACATCATTGCCCAAGTAATACCAACAAGACCAAGACTAAATTGCAGAGAAAGAGCTGATAGCTTTGCAGTAGGAACAGCAAATGCCCTTATCAGAGACATGGCATAAAAACCAAAGCCGTCATTTCCTCTTTTAAGATAAATAGACAGCTAAAAGACCTAAGGTTAAAACCACTAATGCAGATCAAAACCCAAAACAGAAGACATGCTGCCTTCCAGAGAAAGCATCTTCTTTTCTCCCCTTCTCTGTAAGAATTTTAAAAAGCATTTAATGGAAAGAAGCTTTGATAACCAAATTGAAAACAAGGCAGAACTTTATTTCCCCCTATACATTTTCAAGTTCCACTTTGTGGAACTAAAGTCTGCTCATGTAGGCAGAAGGGAAGAACATCATTATGCAACAAAATAGAGTATTAGCTGTTCAGACAATAACTAATGGGGTTATCGCAGGACTAGGGAAACTATCAGTTCTCAGAGTGCTTTCATTTATTAGTCTATTTTCAGCCATTTGTTGCAAAGGCATGTTATTCAAACAATAAAATATGGAAAATACGTTGAAGGGCATGCAGCAAAAAGGTAAGATTGACTAAAGGAGGTAATATTAACTTAACTGTTCTCAAGTATCCCCTGGTTCGATACACAGCTCGTTCTTCAGAGCTGCACTGCAGCAAAAATACAGTAATTCAGTTTTTATCTCTGAGCTCTGTATTCACCCTTTTTTTTTGTTTTTTAAAGAAAAGATTAATATCAAGGAATGCTAATTTCTTCCAGCTTGATGGGATTGTAAGGAGCGTTGGTATGCGCAGTGCATCTTGAAAGATTTTCTTCTGCATAGATGATAGACCAGAGCATCAAAGTTTCTGATTCACCTCTTAGCTGAAGTTGTTTGCAGTGTTACGTTTAAAACCTTTAAGCTTCAAGGCTTGATCAAGCATTAACACATTGCTAAAGCAGGAGCCCTGGTGCTTGAGAACAAATACTGAAGTGAATAATGTGGTGTTACATATCATGCTGGAGATTTTAACAGAAACCAAGCATATCTACCTCATTACATATTGAAGCCATCTCTCCCCACTTTGTTGCTTTTATCTATTACCATATATGCAATATGTTTATCAGACAATGTGGGATACGCTTACAGATCAGAAAACAGACATAACTATTAACTTGAATGCAACTGGGTAATATACACAAACTGAGGATATGACCTCTATTTTCAGTGAAGTGACACAAGCCTCTCCAAGTGAAAGAACACTGTGTCTAAGAGGATAGTTTGCTTAGCAGCAGGAAGCCAATTAGAACAGATTCAAAAGGTCAAATTATCCAGCTATTTCTGATCTGACACTGAAATCAGCAGAATTATTTACATGGGCAGATAGAGGGAGCTTTACAGTGATGTAAAACCAGACTACAATCCATGCTCTTTCTAAAGTATAATTCCAGCCCTTCCCTAGTCCCATGTTTGTTATATTACTAGAAGCCTATTTTAAACCAACCACATAAATTTTAATTAATTAATTTTTTTATTAGTTTAATGCTGATGTAAAAGCAGAATCTGACCCCCACCCTGTAGACAGTGAACGTAGTTTTTTACTTCATGTGAGGAGAAAATAAAAGCAGAGTTGAAATATTCCCCTTTAAGGTAGGTTCTGCTAAGGATGCTTAAAAGTGCAGAGCAGCAGTGAACGCTGCAGAGAAGCAGGAGTCCATCACATAAAGCCAACTGCACTGCACCCCAAGTCCTCCACAGAAAGGTTCCACAGCATCTGGAAGCATTAGGATTTCAAGCCTGAGCTGGCCAGTTGCTGCATTAGCTCAGCCAGGCAGCATTTACATGGGAGACAAACTAATGCCTCACTAATATACTGGCCACACTTCGGTGGCATACTTGGATGAGATTTTGTGGTAGGAATCGGAGGTAAAACATTACTTCTGATTTCAGAAATCTGCTTTGATTCTCATAAAAACTAGCTCTTGCAGACTTTTCCCTTCTTAATAGACAGTTTTGGGCCCCTCACTACAAGAAGGACATTGAGGTGTTGGAGTGTGTCCAGAAGGNGTTCTCATCTACCAGCTCTTACAATGCATCTACAGTGGCTTCCAGTTTGTAGCCTAAGATGACAGCAGACCCAACACTGCAGCGTGCAATAACAGCAGCAACAGCCCTGTAAAAATGGGATGAGGCAGCACGAAGAGCAACATCAAAAGCAGGAAGGGCTGAGGTAGCACAGTCCTGTCAACAGGACAGGACATTCCCCAGCCATGTCAACAATATTGTACTTTTAAGTGCTGACCGCTGCATCTCTCTATAACGAGATTCTGATTTCATTGCATTAGTGTTGGTTTGAAACATCTCCACTGTGACCAATGAAATTAATTCATGTTTAACAAGATCAGGATTCGGTCTCCATCATTACTTGTGGTGTGGTCATACCAATTCCCTGTCACGATAGACCCCCATGCCACCAAAAAACCAAGAACACCAAAAAGGCTGGCTAGAACATTCAGGAAGCATGCTTCAAGCTGTAAAGCAAGATTTGGCCTTTTAAACTTTCCCTTTCCTGAATACATATGGCCTTTTTATTACGGCTTTATGTGCCAGATTCATTTTGAACCGCAGTTATGGCACCTTCCACAATATGAAAGATTCAGAATTAAAGACACAAGTATTTATGTGAGACAAAGGGAGACAGAGGGACAAAGGGAGGGACAACACTCACTCTTAAAGTGCTAGCTTGTGCCAAACACATTGCGCCAGATGCTGGGATCAATTTTTCTACAATATTGCCAACTGTCTTCAGCATTTGTTCAGGATATTCAGTGACAGTCGGCTAAGGCCAAGGGAAAATAAAAGCGGATCATGTACTAACTGGGATAGCTGACGTTTTTCAGGACGGCAATCGCCTCTCGCTGTAACGAGCAGAACACATGCTAATGCGCCAGGGTGCATTGCAGCCAGGAGAAAAGGTCAGGCTTAGCAGAGGGCTGAGGAACTCGCTGCAAACTGAGCATCTATTTAATCACCACAATGAGGCCAAGAGCATTATCCACGGGTAATCGTATTATTTCTCAAATACACTTTGACATGTTAAAACAATATTCCACCAGAATGAGAAGCTATTTGTGCCACCATGGGATGCTTTGAAGCTATGACCATCAATTTTGTGGATTTGTGTCAAATGTACAGTGCATTAAAAGATATGAGTGATACCCCCTTCGATTTTCCCATTAAATGAACCCCTGTGACAAAGTACTTCAACAAAGACATGCTGAAAATATTTGGGCAACGATTTCACACAAGTGTGCTAAAGATCTCATGTTAATGACATGATAGAAAAAGGCACTGGGCAAAGCAGAACAAAATGATTTTATCCAGCAGTTCCTCGCTATTATTTCACTGGAAAAAAATTATAATACAGCAGGTCAAAGAGCAGCTAAGTGAAAGTATTACAGTGAAGAGAAATCTTTAACACATTCTCAACCATTTTTTACATCATTTCCTTTTTCTGGGCTTAGAGGCAGTATGTACTTACAAACACATTTATCATCCATAATTATGGGGGTAGCTTTATTAGTAGCAGAGACTAGCATTCACAAAAATTTCAACAATGAGATGTGATAAAGATATTTAGACAAATAAATTGAGTTAATAAATACAATAATTCTTAATGGCTTCTAACTTGTTTGCCTTAAAAAGTATAAATATGCCAATGTACTCTCATCAAAAAGGCAGACATTAATTCTTTGCATGGTCATTATTTTAACCACAGTCACATGAGGAGACCGAAAGCAAACAATGCTCAATGTGTACTAATGCCATAAAAGTACGGAAACTGGGCAGAATCTGCCACTGATGAAGCCATGTAAGTTTAACTGAGAAAATGAGATAGCATTCCACATTTCAGATTACTGTTTCCTCCACTACGCCCTGTTCTTTTCTTACAACCTTCTGTATTCTTTACTAAGAAGCTCAAACTCTTCCTTCTCTTCATCCCTGAACACTGCCCCAGTTTGCGCTCAGTTTCCAGTTAGGACTTAGCTGCAGATGACAGATAGCTGGAGACAGTCAGGAGAGGTGGGGGTCTTGTTGAAAACACTGGCCTCTGCAGATGAGCTCTCAAAGCTTCAGCATCACGTTTCCATACCAACAGACAGCACACAAAGAGGCACTGAAGTAGCAGTTATTGTGAAGAAAAAGTACTATTCATTTTACTTCACCTGCCTTCTGGGAGGGTTATTACAGGGACAATGAACATTTACACACAATTAAAAATTATTCAGAAAGCAAAAAGGAAGTTTTCACCTTACTCTTCACAACATCTGTGTACACCTTCCAGACAGTCTCACTTTCCAGAGCACTTAAAAGAATTAGGCATTTAAGGTACATCTGCTTCAACACCAGCCCGTTCCCAGTCTTTGCTATGCCCAGGTCAGGACCTAGCCTGTTCTGTGGTTAAACCACTCAAGGGCATCTCTTGGCCTTTGGTTCTCTTCACCCTTGATTTCAAATCCCTGCACTCCAGGTAACAGCATGACAGCAGGGTGCCCTGTACACTTAGAGTGTGCTGGCCTCAGGCCAACCCCTTCCCAGTCTCTTAATTTTGCGGTTATCACAAGCCACTATTGCAAGTCGCCTCTGCTCCCTCACCAAGTGCATTTGGCTCTGACCACATTAAAGGATTACACAGGCCCCAGCAGTGGGACTGAAATAGCAGGCTGAGGTATAACAATAGGTACAGCTACATTGGTAAGTAGGTATCTCCCTCAAATCTCCAGAACAGGTCCTCTTCAGCATCCAGCACAGGATGGAGCACATACCCCTTGATGCACCAGCTAAGATTTTCTAAACATCAGGGTCCCCTGGAGCAGCATTTTCTAAAGCTTCATGGTCCCTCCAGCCTCACAAGTCTTTCTGCTCATGGGGCTGGCTCTTAGCCCTGACTAAAGATCCTTATTCCCTTATTATTTACATCAGTGAATTGGGCCTCGACTGTGCCACATCTCTGCAGCCTGCCTGCTGAGTCTAGCCCTGGTCTGAGGTTGAGATGTATTCATGTGCCCAAGCAACACAAGCAAAGCAAAACATTCATTCAGAGACAGAAATGAAAGTCTTAAAATATGCCTTGTGAGGAATTTGGAGGTACACATTCAAAACCAGGACTGACAAAAAAAATAGCTCATTTGCTTGAGTAGCAGCATTCAAAGGGCAGTGAACTATCCAAGGGAATGTCTACATTGCACAGAACAGGGCAGACATTCTCGACATTGTATGGTGACATTCTTCACCACAAGTCAAAAGTGCTTGGGCCACTTCCACTGTGGCCCGAGCAATGCTAATGCGTTGTGCTATTTCTGATCCTCCAATTAGGTTATCTAGCAGCAGCTTTGCTCGTGCATTTTATTCAATCACTTTTTCATGGATCTGCAGTTGGCACCTTCCATACCCAGGACACCCATTCCTCTCAGGTTCCTCTGGGTGCTGCTGACAACAGAAGTAGTGAGGAGGCTGCCACCACTTTGTCCATGGTGACATGAAAAAGATGGAGTCGGAGGCAGAAGTGGCAGCAGCCAGTAAGACTTGAAAGCTGTCTCTCTAACTCTTCCCCACAGTGATGTCCGGAGCACATCACTGCTTTTGCAGTGGCTCTGCTCCCCAAATTACACAAGCAACCAAGAGAAGGCAAACCTGCCACCTTCATGACTGAGCTACAGGGATCTAATGCCTTTGGCTTCCTGCTGCCTGGCTCCATGGACTTGTGCCACGGCTGCCCAGCAACTCCAGCTCAGCAGGTGAGGGAGTTATTCTCTAGGGAGATGCATGTTCAATCCCTCTGACAGGATCTGACGAAGGACTTGTATCGGAGGTTCCCTACTTTCTGTGCAACTACACCTGCTGTTCAGCCATTACAGAAAAATTGGGTGGTGGCACCTCGTAAGACATGGATCAGAGCCACTAACCATCCTTATCTACAGTGACAGCGGCCACCTAGCCATCTCACCTCTTAATAAGGCCCTGACTGAGAACCAGGAAGTCACCTAAATTTGTGAGAGAAACTACATTTCAGATTCACCTCACTCTGTGCTGGTTTAGGATTGATGCCTCCCTCTCCTTCGCCTCCTCATGTGCCATGGACCTACTGTAAACTCCATCCTAAACAGGCAACCCTCTCTGTAAACCCACCATTCACTCCATAAAATATGTCTGGCACAAAGATGCCAAACTTGGTTTGATATTCCAAAACCTACCACTCGAGATGCAGTTGTACAATGCATAGTGCTGCTAGCGCTTTCTTTGGAAACAGAGCTGAAGTGTTTTGAAAAATGTAATCCATGTTTTCTCATAAAACCTGACAGCACATTTACTTAAGGACTGTGCATTTGCGATAAGCTAAGTAAGAGATTATACAGAGTATAAACAGCTACACTGTAAAGAGATTATGTACTGGCTGTACAGTACACAGTTATCCTCTGAGACACTACATCTATACCGTAACTCCAGCACAGCTACGTAAAAAGGTATCATGAGATCACACAACCCGAAAATCCAGCACTTGGTTTTAAGGGGTTAAGCTGCATACGGCCCAGCTCCCACGGGCCTAGCGATGGAAAGCAATGTCTAAAACCTGTAATGGAGCTACTCTCTTTA
This sequence comes from Rhinoptilus africanus, assembly GCA_013400135.1. Lineage (NCBI taxonomy): Eukaryota > Metazoa > Chordata > Aves > Charadriiformes > Glareolidae > Rhinoptilus > Rhinoptilus africanus. The sequence goes on from VXBO01003252.1 coordinate 36,608, forward strand.
AAAAATACTCCTTAATTTCAAACAAGATGAGCATTACATCCCTACTGATTTTCAATGCTATTTCCACATCTCGTGGACTTTTATACAGTAATAAATTGGGCATGCTGGTAATTTGTCCCAGAAGTTTGTATATCCTATCTACTGGCTTCATTAATGATCTCAGCTCTGTCTATTTAAGCCTCTGTTTAATGACACCATTCCCTGTATTGGTCATTAATGCCTTTACAGTTTAATGCAGCATGACAAATGAACACAGTGCATTTCATATAGTTGCAACTACAGTGATGCCTCATTTGGTATTCTTATCAAATGGAAGTAGAACAAGCAGACAAAAATGTGCTAGAAATGCAAACAGGCTTAGGGAAAATATTTGGTGTTTACAAGTTGCACGCTGCTTCAAGTGTTTCACGTTTGTCTACACAGCTGAGCTGAGTTTTCATAGCAATTGAGGTCACAATTGAATTAATTCCACAAAAAAGTCTTCAGATTTTACTTATTGCTTACTTTCAATGCAGTACTGCTGCAGAGCTGTTTCAATTTAACCATTTGAATACACATATCTTTAAGGTTTCAAGGCTCTGGAAGCTATTTTGCATACAAGAGTTTGTTATACATTCAGTATAGATGGGGTTTTTTGCATGTTTTCTCAAAGCATTTCTCACAAGGACATTAATTACAAAATGAATGCAAGGGCAATGTGTCATAAATATAAGGAAGAATCATTCAAATTTCTTTTCTTATACTCCTTCACCTCAGTCTGTTTCTATACTTCTGACTGTTCTGTATTGTTCTCACTAGTGACTTCCTCTGCTATCAATGTGGCATTTCTTTCTATCTTTGGTAATATCTAATGGTTATTCATCCTTTCTTTGCCTTGATGTGAACCAGGGCTTATAGCCTTATTTAAGGTGTTCTTACTGTATTGTGAGACAGCCAGATATAAGATGTACAACCTCATCTTCTTGAATAGGTCCAGCTCCCCTCTCACTAGGAATGATTCCTAAAGTTACACTCATTTTAACTCACCTCCCTTCAAACTCCTATCTCCATTATTATTCTCATCTCCAAGGCAGGAGGATCATCTTGGAGTGACTACATCAGTGAACAAGGGAAGAGCTATGGATATCATTTACCTGGACTTCTGTAAGGCCTTTGAGATGGTCCCCCACAACATGCTTCTCTCTTAATTGGAGAGACATGGTGTTGATAGATGGATTATTTGGTGGATAAGGAATTGGCTGGATGGTGACATCCAGAGAGTAGTGATTGACGGCTCAATGTCCCGATGGAGATGGGTGACGAGTGGTGTCCCTCAGGGGTCTGTACTGGGACCAGTACTGTTTAATATCTTCCTCAATGACATAGTGGAATCTAGTGCACCCTTCAGCAAGTTTGCAGATGACACCAGGCTGAGTGTTGTGGCTGACACAACTGAGGGACAGGATGCCATCCAGAGAGACCTGGACAAGCTTGAGAAGTGAGTCCATTTGAACCTCATGAGGTTCAACAAGGCCAAGTGCAAGGTCCTGCACCTTGGTCATGGCAATCTCCAGTGTCAATACAGGCTGGGTGATGAAGGGACTGAGAGAAGCCCTGCCAAGAAGGAGTTGGGAGTACTGGTTGATGAGAAGCTCAACATGAGCTGGCAATGTGCTCTCACAGCCCAGAAAGCCAACCATATCCTGGGCTGCATCAAAAGAAGCCTGGCCAGCAGGTCAAGGAAGGTGATTATTCTTCCCCTCTACTCCACTGTCATGAGAAGACCCTACCTGGAGTACTGCGTCCGGCTTTGGAGTCTCCAACATAAGAAGGACATGGACCTGTTGGAGTGTGCCCAGAGGAGGGCCACAAAGATGGGATGGACCCCCTCCATAGGAGCACCTCTCCTATGAGGACAGGCTTAGAGAGTTGAGGTTGTTCAGCTTGGAGAGAAGAAGATTCCAGGGAGACCTTATTGCAGCCTTTCAGTACTTAAAGGGGGCCTGTAAGAAAGATGGGGAGAAACTTTTTATTAGGGGCTGTTGCAATAGACAAAGATTAATGGTTTTAAAAAGAGGGTAGATTTAAACTAGATATAAGGAAGAAATTTTTTACAGTGAAAGTGGTGAAACACTGGAGGTGGTTGATGCCCCATCCTTGGAAACATTCAAAGTCGACTCGAGGGGGATCAGAGCAACCTGATCTAGTTGAAGATGTCCCTGCTCATTGCAGAGGGGTTGGACTAGGTGACCTTTAACGGGCCCTTCCAACCCAGACCATTCTATGATTCTATGATTTTTGTTTTTCACCTCTTCTTCTGCATCAAGTCCACACATTCATTCAAAGTCTATCTGCATCTTTCCAGTGCTGCTAAAACAACTCATTTTCCTCTGCTAACTAGCCCAGTAATGCAGAGAATATTCTTCACCTTCCTTGTCACAGTATCCCATTATCTGTAACTCTCTCTCATACACTCCTCTGCTATGTTTCCAGAATATAACTTCCAGAATCAGCTTCCCAAGGCATCAACCCTCAGGTACATTCCTTCCTAACAAAAATTAGTCTCAAAAAAAAGCAAGTATAAGCCCAGTGGAGGTAGCTGTTCTGTCTTTTACTGTCTAAGATAAGCTTCATTATGCTGTCAGCAACTTGTTAGACAACTGAGTGACAGAATTATTGAAAGAGAACATTTAAAAATTAGCTGAAGATGTTATAAAGCTGAATATAATCTAATCTGCACACAATTTCAGAATTATAAAAGATCTGTTTCAACAGTGCTTCATATAGACACCTTGCAACCAGTTACTGCATGAATGCAAGTTCTAATACAGAAGCAATTTTTTAAAAAGAGATTATTTAAGAAATTTCAGTATAACGCGCAAGAGCAACATTGACATCATTACACAAAATTTACCTTAAAAAGAGTCACATACAAGCCTCTTCAAATGAGCTTTGGAAACATTCATATTGCAAATAATGTATCAGCCAGGACTCACCCCACTCCTTTGTCCTGAATGGCCAATGAAGACAAAACACCAAAAATAAAAGCAAAGAACCACACAAAAATCAAAGCTCCAAAATCCCTTGCCAGATGTAAAACCCCCCCAAAATGTATGGGACTACTGGGAACATTTGACATTTTCCCAGTTATCCATAAGCAACAGATACTAAATGTGAAGTTAAATGTTATAAATGGTTTAATTTCTGACAATAAAATATTGTCTGAAGTATTTTTAATATTATTATCATTTAACTATGAATTATAGTCAGCTTACACTAGTTTGCTCACGGATGTATCCCATCACATTTTCAGTACTTCTAAGAATGGAGATACCACAGCCACTCCAAACAAGTTATTCTGCCCTCACGTCAGGTTGCATTTGACCACACTCATGGTTAAATAAAGAAATAGCCAACAAGACTTACCGAAAAAGAATTTCCCACATTCCAACTTGTGTCTGCTGCCTCCAGTTCTACCACTGCATATGTCTGAGAAGAGTTTGGATTCATCTTCTCTATTCTTTCAAAGTAGGTATTTGTAAACAGCAGTGAGATCTGCCCTTTGTCTCCTCCACCCATTTTCAGTCTCTGCTTGCACATCTTCTGCTTCAGCCTCCAGATCATCCTGGTGGCCTCCAATAGACTTGTTCTACTGTGTTGATGTCTCTCTTGTATTGAGGAGCCCAGAACTGCACCCGACCCTACAGGTGTGGTTTCACACGTGCTGGGTGGAGGGGAATAATCTCACCCCTCAGCATGCTGACCGCGTTAGCTGGTGTGCAGCTGGCTGCCTTCAGTCCAATACCAAGATGTTAATTCAAAGTATCTCTTCTTCTACAACAAGGTAGAAGATGCACAATAATGTGCTCCCAAACTTCATCTCCAGCAAATATTTGTTGAAACCTTGAAGCTCAATGTTTTAAATCCTTCCAGAAGTACCTGTCATTAATTAGAGCAGTTATGGATATCCAATATAAATACCTATCTTATTATCTCATAAATACTATGTTCATGACCTCAATAGCTTCCTGTACCTAAAAGTTCTACAGTTTAATCCAAAGTTGTACAGAAAAGTATTTCCTTTTATCAGTTGCAAATTCCCCTTTTTAATGTAATCATGTTTATTTCAGTCTTCTCATTTCAATCAATTTGATTCTTCAATTGAAGTTAAACATGACATGATAGAAGAGCTAGGTATAATATGATTTCAAGGCAGTCCCTCTAATTGTCTATATTGTCCTTTCCATGGATATGGATCTTAATTCCCTTAATGGCTATCGTTCCTTTTCATAGTGAAATGCTAGAGAGTAACCACCAGTTACTAATACCTGGCCCACTTTGTTGTACTTTTCTGCATTGTCCATAAGTTATCCATTAGCAATACATCATTACATTCCTACAGGTGCTCTTTACCATATTAATTTACAGGCAGCAATACATTCCCTTTCTTTCTGCAGTTTAATAAGGATTAGCCAGTGCAGTTACTGCAGAAATAAACAAAAGGAAATTATTTCAAGAAGTATAATTTTATTTAGGACAAAACTACTTTGATGCCATGCATACTTAGTTTTGGAGCTGACGAGTCTTCTCACCGTCACTGAACCCGCAAACTTTGATTTTCTCTCCCCAGAGGTTACTATAGATTTCCATTGGCTTGAACACTGAGGAAGTCAAGACTGTATTTTCAACCGATTCCAGCTCTGTGGTATTTAAATAGCAATCTTAAAGGACTGCATTTTAAAAGACTCTTTGTGGGCCTTGTTGTTCTGTTCACATTTTTTCAATTTTTTTTCAAATTTTTTAAAATTTTTTTTCAATTTTTTGCTTTACTCTTAACAAAGGAAAGGTTTCAATATTCAGGACACACATAAGACAGTCAAAAATTTGACCCTTTTATTGGGTCAGAATATGGTAGTCTAGAGTTACGAGTAGTTTCTCTTTTTCAAGTTGTGAGAAAGGGTATGATTGCCAGTAGCTTCCCAACCAATGCTGGGTGACAATAGAACAGGAAAACATTTCCTTAACCAAAAGCATTTTTGGTATTTCAGCATTAGCATCTTACTGAATTCAAGATTTTACTTAGATTTTTCTCAGTTTGCCCTTCTATCCACCCCAGCACAAGAGGTTACTCTTAACTTTGCACGGTGCTTGTTGCTGCGTCCCTCTAAAAATGCACAGGAATAAAAATTACAAACTGGTGGCCTGAGGTTTGGGGCTTCTTTTAAATAGATTTTTGAATTACATCCCAATATTTTCTCAAGCAAGCAAAACCAAAATGCAGCAAGCATGGTAGTAACTCAGTGCTACTTTGCAACTATTCCCTGCCAAGCCTTGCGTTGCTTGCCACAAATAGGATATTTTTTTCTGTATCAAGAAAAATTAACAGATTACCCCCATGGGGTGTATAAGAAAATTCAAAATGCAGTGGAAAGAGGTTATGCAAAAAGCATTTGCACAAGCACACTACTAATGAAAATAACAATGAAATTACTGCTAAAGTACCAGATGGGGAGAGGATCAGAACAGAGGTTGCCATGAGAGCTGAGGCTAAACAAAGTCAATATAGACTTTTGTTTACAGATTACTGCAAAGCAGCATAACAGCAAGCAAGATCAATAGACCTACAAAATCAAGCCAGGGTTCCTCAGATGCTGTCTTAACCTTTCTCAGGTTAAAGTATTACTTACGGTGACTTAACTATCAGAAACTGCTTGAGTAAGTAGGCACACTTGCAATATTATCCTTATTTTAGTAGAGTTGAATGTATAAAAATTGATGTGGATGCAATGTTAAGGAAACTCTTATTTTCCCAGGCACATAGAAATAATCAGTGATGCTTCTAGATTTTGCTTCTACTGGTATAAAAAGCCAGTATTTATATTTATGACACATAGGCCAGAGAAATATAGGCTTACTGAATATACCTTCAGTTAAAAAAATGAGTTGACAATAATATGCATCGAATTGTCTTGTATCTGGAGATTCTTTCATGTTTTTCTCCAGTTTCATGCAAGTTCCTCAAGAGTTTCATGCTACAGATGTTCCATTGTAATTATACTTACCCAAATAATATGTTTTTCCCAGCCTTGGTTAAAAAAATAATAAAAAACATGTATACCTTTTGTTGCCATAATTTGGTATTTTTTAGAATAGAATCTGTTATGTTGGAAGGGACCTTTAAAGGTCATCTAGTCCAAGCCCCCTGGAGGAAGCAGGGACATCTCCAACTAGATCAGGTTGCTCAGAGCCTCATCAAGCCTGGCCTTGAATGTCTCCAGGGATGGGGCCTCCACCACCTCTCTGGGCAACCTGTGCCAGTGTCTCACCTCCCTCATTGTAAAGAACTTCTTCCTAATGTCTAACCTAAACCTGCCCTGCTCTAGTTTAAAACCATTGCCCCTCGTCCTATGGCTACATGCTCTTGCAAACAGACCCTCCCCAGCTTTCTTACAGGCCCCCTTCAGGTACTGGAAGACCACTATAAGGTCTGCCCAGAGCCTTCTCTTCTCCAGGCTGAACAACGCCAACTTTCTCAGCCTGTCCTCAGAGCAGAGGAGCTCCAGCCCTCTGATCATCTTTGTGGCCCTCCTCTGGACCGGCTCCAACAGGTCCATGTCCCTCTTGTGCTGAGGGCTCCAGAGCTGGACGCAGCACTCCAGGTGGGGTCTCACCAAAGCAGAGGGGGAGAATCACCTCTCTGATCTGCTGGCCACGGTTCTTCTGATGCAGCCCAGGATGTGGTTGGCCTTCTGGGCTGCAAGTATGCATTGTTGGCTCATGTCCAGCTCTTCATCCACGAGTACCCCCGAGTCCTTTTCCACAGGGTTGCTCTCTATCACATCATCCCCCAGCCTGTATTGATAATGAGGGTTGGCCCGACCCAAGTGTAGGACCTTGCACTTGGCCTTGTTGAACTTCATAAGGTTTGCTTGGGCCCGTCTCTCTAGCTCATCTAGGTCCCTCTGGATGGCATCCCAGCCCTCTGGCACATCAACCGCACCACTCAGCTTAGTGTCATCGGCAAACTTGCTGAGTGTGCACTTGATCCCACTGTCTATGTCATTGATGAAGATGCTGAACAGCACTGGTACCAGTATGGATCCCTGAGGGACACCACTTGTCACCCCTCTCCATCTGGACATTGAGCCATTGACCACCACCCTCTGTATGCAACCATCCAGCCAGTTCCTTATCCACCAAACAGTCCACCCATCAAATCCATATCTCTCCAACTTAGAGAGAAGGATGTTGTGGGGGACTGTGTCAAAGGCTTTGCAGAAGTCCAGAGAGATGATATCCGTAGCTCTCCCCTTGTCTACTGATGCAGTCACTCCATTGTAGAAAGCAACTAGGTTGGTCAGGCAGGACTTGCCCCTGGTGAAGCCATGCTGGCTGTCTCGAATCATCTCCATGTCTTTCATGTGCCTTAGCATGGCTTCTAGGAGGATTTGTTCCATGATCTTCCCAGGCACAGAGGTGAGGCTGACAGGGCAGCAGTTCCCAGGGTCCTCCTTTCTACCTTTTTTAAAAATGGGTGCAATATTTCCCTTGTTCCAGTCACCAGGGACTTCACCTCACTGCCATGACTTTTCAGATATCATGGAGAGTGGCTTGGCAACTACATCAGCCAATTCCCTCAGGACTTGGGTGCATCTTATCAGGTCCCATAGATTTGTGTATATTCAAGTTCCTCAAGTGGTCACAAACCTTGTCCACACTTACAGTGGGAGGGACTTTGTCCCGCAGGTCCCCGTCTTGCGGTCCTTCAACCCGGGAGGTGTGAAGGGTATGGAAGCTTCTTGTGTTCCACAGAAGTATTTCAGTTCAGCTCTATTCTATCTGGAGACTCAACAGTTTCAGGATAACTACCTGTATGGTTTCACTCCATTACTTTCAAAGTAACCAAATAGTCCACACTAATGTATCAACATCTCAAAGATGCATGGAAAATTCAGATGCTTAAACAAGCTCCAAAACAGATCAGTGCAGTTGAGGTGCTTCATTATGTCAGCAGTAGAAGAGGGGTGAAAAAAAATAATGATCCATCCAGAACTAATAGAGGATGGTAAAGGCTATAAATAAATATCCTGGCACTGTGCAAGCACTATACTCTGACAAAAGCATGTTAACAGCAACAGGACATTATTTATAGGCCAGGAAGTGCAGAATGGAGGAGTCTAACATGGGAGGGAAAACTGGGAGAACACAACAGAAGTGCAGCTGGTGTAGGTGGGAAAGGAAGCCACCACTAGCATGAGGAACTCAGTGTGGGGGGAAAAACACTTTCATCCAACCTGCAAGAAAAAGCTTATCAATAACAGCTAAGCAGTCGTCCATCAAACACTCACCAACAGAAACACTGAAAATCTCAAGGCCATTTAGAGCTTTCTATTCATCATACTGAGTTTATCTTTCTCCCCATTAATGTTTTTTTATGTGCATTCCGAATAAATCTGTTGTCAACCTGACTGTTTTTAACTACAGATTCAATTTAAATTGCTCCTTATCACACAATTTAAACAAAATAACATCAGCATCATGAACAGGAGTCCAGGAAAAAAGACCTTTTTGTTCACTGTCTTCGAGGAAGACGTGAATAAAATGATGATGTTCTTCTGACAAGTCCTGTAAACCAAGTAACTGTGTACATACCAGGTGTATGGCACCATTCTAGGCAGCACCACTTCAAGAGAGACACTGAAGGGAGGGAACTTCTTATATCACAAACTTCCATTTCTTTCTTTTGTTAGGCAATTTCTCCTATGTTCAGTACAGAAAATATTGTCCAGACTCTGCTTCAATAGCTGTACTGAAGGATTAAGGTCAGTAGATTTATGTTGTAATTTTAAATATAATTGATGTGATTCCAGATGAGGTCTCCAGCTCCAGCCTCAGTGCAGACACTGGACACTTGTGGAGGGACCACTAACTGTTCCCAGAATTTTTGTATGCTCAATTCCCATAGGTCTTAACCCCTGACCATTCAGCTGTGAACTGAGCTCTTTATTTTGATCTATCCCTAGATATCATTTTGCAGAAGTAAAATTCCAAGAGACAAGGAGGGGAAAAACTACTCATCTCTGCCCTCCTTTATTCCCCAGTCACTCTGATGAAAACAAATAAATCAAGGCCAGAAGAAACTCCTTTCATTCTGAACCCATCTTTCTCTCCAATTAGGATTATTTGCTCAGATAGAGTAGATTGCTAGATATTGGCAAACGTGTATTTATTCTACATGTATACATATATAACACACAAGATGCTTAGGCTAGACAACTCTTTAGCATGAAATAGTTTGATTATCTCTTCACCAGACTTGCTCACGTTTCCCACTCTGGCAAAATGCATCAATTTTTAAGTTGACTTATTACCTGTCTCATAATTTCAAACACAGGTGTTTTGCACATATTATACTGCTCGGTGACCTTAGCAGACTCTGTTCCTTATCTCCTGCCTTTAAGACAAGCACAACTAAAGTAGCCTCAGGAGACATAGTAACCAAGGTCAGCTTCTATATTTCTAACACAAATGAAATGGGAAAATAAACTTGGGTTAAGCTTTATAACCTTCATGGAACAATTCTATTATATTCTTCGTGTGGCTGCAGAACAATAAAGCTACCAATGAAAAAAGTGTCCCAAAATCACTGTACTCATTATTTACTTGTGGTAGGATCAAACCTGTCATTATTATATTGCTGTCAAACTAACTTCCAGAGTGCGAAGAGTTATGTGCACATTACTTAAAAAAAAAAAAATCCAGCTGCTCCAATCTGGAGAGAAAGCTGATAAATAATTTATTTTGTGGCTTAAATTCCCACTGACCTCATTACAACCTTAGGAATGCCAAAAAAGGCAATTTTAGTAGATCTTTCACTGAAAGGAAGCACAAAGGTTGGGATTAGAGGAGTGGGAAAATACACCGAAGCTGATTGTGTAAAGCCTGCCTAAGTCTACTTAAATTAGGCAGAAATTTGGAAGAAGCCAAGCTCCCCTCTGCAGTCAAGACATCTAAGCTCATTTAGGCAGAATTTGCCATAAAGATCTTCTCATGTGCCCCAAATGGCTGTCCTATGATAAACAGGAGCATAGGGCCACCTCAGCAGGTACCCACACAACAGAGAACGTTACCAGGCCAACACAGATGACTGCCATTGTCCTCACCTCCAGTGACAATTTACATACCAAGAGTGACAAAGTGGCAAAGAAGGTAATGTGCAGTGAAATCATTTCAGTAGACTGTGACAAAAAGAAGTGACAAAAAATACATAGGCATAACTGGAAACAAGTCTGCCCACAAAGCTAAATTCTAGAGCTATATTCTTCTATTTAAGGATTCGCAACAGATTTGAGAGACAATATGTAAAAGATCAAATTATTTTACCTTCATATTGCAAATACACCACACTTACTTTGATAGAAACTGAGATAAACTGTGGAATTATTTGGAGGACAAATCCTTCTGACCTTTCTACAGTTATTTTGCAGGGATAAGCAGCAAAGTTATCCAGTTACATCTATCACACAACACAATATGATATTAAGACAGTGTTACAAAAATCCCAGCAGTGATAAGAAAATGTATGTAAACTAGTAACTCATACACTACAAATATTTTACAGTAACAAATTTGCAAAAAATTCAGGATGGTATTAAACTATAAGTATGGCTAATAAAATAACATTTTACAAGGCATGCTAAGTGGCTTTCCAAAATTGTGCTGTTTGTCACATATATGCAAACTAATAAAAATACTCTGCATGCTTCTCCCCTCAGATTCATGAAATATTTTTATCAAGATATAAATAAGACAGGTACATTCTCTCTTTGTCGGCAGTACATCAGCATACTACTGCGAGGAGACTCATTCTCAGACCATGCATTTATCTCTGAACAAAAAGAATAGCTGCTTAGACTTAAACATTGCAAAGAAAACTCTGAACAAATCTTAGCCAATCCTTTCTCCCTAGCTTAATGAAGTTCATACTCCTTATTAATGAAGGCATTATGAAACACTTAGGTTTCACATCCTGATTTTTTCTAGGAGTCTGGTATGTCATACTATTTCATGCCCTCCTCAGTCGCCCTTACAAAAGATAATCTTTATCAAGTTCATGAGATATTGTTGCAAGCTCAAACCATTAAGCAGTCACAAATAACAAATCACTGAGTCCTGCAGGAGAAGGTAATAAAGACAGAAGATAAGTTATGCTATTGCAGCTGATTATTAAAAAAAAAAACAAAACAGCATTCGCTACTGGTGGTAGAAGCTGTGCACATATTGCTACGTCTGTCTACACTGAGAATTCTTTACACTTCCAACACTCCCTTTCTCATTCCATTAAAGCTAATGGAAATATTCTCCCTTGATTTCAAAGGAATTTAATAGCTAAATTTAATTTAATAGGTAAGACTTTTTAAAATACATACTTCTTTTTAAAAGAAAGTAATCTCTGAAGTGAAATTAAAAAGAACCTGCACCAAGATATCCTTTAAGCAACTAAAGCAGCAGCTCACAAACCTGCCTGTCTGTTTTTGTAACAAAAAATCCATGCTAATTTGTCCTGAGCAAGGACCTGAATGTAAGTTTTTAAGGCTTTAAGGACTGGATCTGTGATTTTTATCAGTGAACCATCATGCATTATTAAAATAGTGTTACTTCTCTTAACAGCTATAACAAGGACTTATTAACATCTGATTTGTCCAGAAACTGTTACTTCTTGATGTATCCACTATGAATTTTAGAAAGTCCCAACAGACAAGTTATATACAAAAGGAAAAGGACAAGCAATAACACCATTATTTCTCAGTAGTCAATGTCATCATTATAACAACAAGGAAAGAAGCCTAGTGTTAAAGATGGGAATGGCAATGGCTTTGGAAAGCAAAGATAAAGCCTTCACAAAGTTTGGTTTGGAAGCACCACCACATCAAGATGCTCTGGGCACCACAGCTGCACTGGTAACACATGTAATATACAAGCGAACATCACAAAAACTAGCTTGAAGAGCAGCTGGAGTAAACTTTCTTGTGAGAATGCTCTTACCTGAAAGGAGTGGGGCACGGGGGATAATAGATGAGATACACGACTGAATCCCAGGCAGCAAAGAGAAGAATCCCTTGTAGCAGGAAGCACAAGGGATGCCGCGAGGTTCGTCCCAGATTTCACCTGACCTCTTGGCTCAAGGCAAGGACACAGCAAAATGGGAGGGCTCATTCCTCAGAGATAAAGCCTGCATTAACCAGTGTAAGGGCCCATGATCTAAAATAAACATGTCTATTTTTCAAACACAGAAACGTAATTAGAAGAGGCAGTATTTATGAGTTATGGTCAATTAAAGGAAAAACTGAAAGTGATGGTCAGCTAAGAGAAATGATGGACTCGGGAAATCCTGGTCTTCAGCAGCTATCGTGTCTGTGTCTATATTAGAAGTCAGATTCAGCCTTTAGGGATTTGAGAGGATTTTGATCTCTTGCTTACCAGCATTTGTAGCCTTCTACATTGCTGCTTTCACAACGGCCAGCCCTGGACCCAGCTGAGTAGCAAGAGCTGTCCTCAACAAAAGCCAGGCGCACCCTTTTGACTAAATCACTGTCAGTCAACAGCATCAACATAAATGTGTAGCGTGCATATTAAATCTTAAATTTAACCACCCAGAAAGTGAACTGTGTGCTGTTTATATGTAAAATATGCCCTTTTAGAAGTGTGACTTTACATTTTTTTGATAGTATTTTTTAGGTGCCATCAAAAAGTTCTTAATGGCAATGAAATGGGACCAGAAAGGCAAGGAATATCAAGAAGAAAGCTCTTTCTACTCTGGTGTTGCTCAGGAACAAATGAACAGCAGACGAAAAGCAAGTGGGATAAAGAACCCTTATCTAATTTTCTATTCATTCTGGGTGCATATACAAGACTAAATATAGTGGAAGTCAATGAAATAAGCCTAAAATATTATTTTAATTAGGTCCTCTTTTAGTAAGGATAAAATAGTTATGAACATATAGAATGTCCTTACAGGACTCAGATCTACTTCTTTTTATCTTCCAAACAGAGCAACTCATTATCTTTGTACAGTGCTCATTGAAAGATGCACAAATTAAAACAATTTTTCTCTTACGCCTTGTTTGTAATTTCTTGTCTCACATGCACCCTGGATTAACATGAACATACTGGACCTTGCAATGGAAAACATTCAAGAGGTTTCTTACAGCCACTGTGCCTTCACTGTAGCAGGATCTTTTCTATCTATCCTAAACCTAAAATTTAAAGTGTAGTTCAAGAACTTGAGTAAAACAGAACTATCCATTACATATCTTTTGTATTTTTGTAAGAAACTTATAGATTTGACACTTCAGGGCGTGCTCTAGTGGCAGAGATTGTAGGGGGGGGGGTTGTGTGTGTGTGTATGGTTGGACTCAGTGATCTCAAAGGCCCTTTCCAACCATGAAGATTCTATTATTCTACTCTATATCTACATTGAGTGTTCTGGGGTACCCATTCAAGCCAGTTCAGAAACAGAAGAAAGGAAGGCACAAAGGTGCTGGCTTTTAAAGATGCTAGTAAAAGGCATGGCTTATTAGCAGAGTTAGAAAATTCACGCAACACTGCACAGCAGTACGCTGATAAATCACTTCAGCTGGCACCAGCACTGCAAACACTCCTCCTCTTCTTGAATGAAAACCTGAGCATTAAATAAAATAATTCCATCACATATAAAGCAGGCATATGTGAACAACTCATTTTGGCAATTAAGAAAACCCAGGTGGCTCATGTTTGTTGGTTTAAAGAAAACACCTTCTCATTTAGTGGCATAAATCAAGAGTAATTGCATTAAAAATTAAGAAATCAAACCAGTACAGAAGAGAAGCACGTCCATTTAGAGTTAGCTAGAAAACAGAATTTCAGTCTCAGGGGAATCTCTGCACCTCAACACCAATTTCAATGTCAAAAGAGGAGGCAAATCAATATATAATACATTGCAGTGTAATAGATAGGCCTGACATACTATGCTAAAAATGTTTAAATTAAAATGCTGTAGCTCTTTGCAGAGTGCTTTGTTTCGCAATACTGATTAAAAACAAACCATCTCCATTTCAGATGTTCAGCATTTTCACAGTTGAGGAGTTGGAGGTGCTTGTTCTGAACTTTCCTATCAAAAAGTAGTTCATTCACAAATCGTCATTTAGTAAGAAAAACATGCAACTATCAATAGCTTATATCTTAATCAGGAAGATTCTTGCATAAGATTTAAGACTACTGTATGCTTGGTTTTGTTAATGAACTATCATTTTACTGTCCCACGATGTCATCAGCAACTTGTTAACAGTTCTCCTTCGTGTCACATGAAGCCAATCTATCAGGTAAAGCGCTGTTTCCCCAGGTCCTACCTTCTTTAGTAGCTTACTCAGGGAGAACACTGTAAGAATTTTCTTATTATGAATTAACTAAGACATAATTATACAGCTTTCCCCTGTGTATGAAAAAAATGCTTTCACGATTCATCTTCCAAGATAGCGTCGCTTCATCCCAGAACTCATTTATATTTATGACATATTATAAATGTTTCTTACAGTGGCTACAATGTATTTATCAACAGAAACCTTGAGTTTATTCAGATATATGCAGAGAAATGTGATTGACTGTGCTGCTTTTTCTTCACAAGCATAGCCGGATTTTTCTTTCCTCTGAGCCCTCTGGCATGATGCAGGATCAATGGCAGCTTTTGGCTTTGGGTCAGGCCCACAGGGCACAGATACAAACAAATCTGTCCTGCTGTCAGCTCATGGGTAAAATGCGTCTTGGTAGAATAAAAATCAGCCTTATATTTCATTCAGTATTTTTAATATTTTTATCCCATCATCTTGATTTTGAGTTCTCACAGAAAGCCTAAATGAACACAAAGTCTTTCATCTTGGACCACGCAGGAGTCATGAGCATCACATCCCTTGTCTTGCATCTCGTGCCTGCAACGTTCCTGGCCGCTTTCTACTAATGGAGAAAGTTCTGGTAAGGTCAGAGAAGCTTCAGAAAACCTGAATACTTGAAGACTGCCCTCAAGGCTGCTCTGCTGTGGCACGCTGTGTAACCTGGGATCAGACTGCTACAAAAAGACCTGTGAGAAGCCCTTCCCTGAATGCAGAGTTGTCTTGCTCCTGTCTTGCTTTCCTTCGCAGAAAAGCTCTGTCCTTTTGCTCCTGACTTTTGCTGTTTGACCTCTCAGAAATGTTGGTATCTTCTAATGCCCTAGATTATCCATCCTAATTAACTGGAGACAGCTGACAATGACATAATGCACTCTACATCCAAGAAGACGGGTTATCTCTAGCAAGGTAGATATAACTGGGGCGATTTTTGGAGGTCATTAACTCCGCATGAAGACAAAAATGTCACTTTGATCAGAATTAACCCCGCAACATTATTTGAGGTGTGTAATATGTGTGGGTGTGAGGAAGTTTGCCTGGCTGAGTCCTGTGTGCCAGCATTATGCTCTGGTCATCATTTTCTGGGGCAGATGGAAATACCAGCTAGGAAAAAAGCAAAAGCCTTAGCCAGTGTGGAAATTAATCTCATAATTAAACAGGTTAATCTCTCCCGTTTACATAAAGAAAGGTGGCAATCAAGATGTAATCTTACTGCTGGAAGGGAGTGAATGCCAGTGCCTCCAGTTTCTCAGAGTTAACTGTGGGGATGACAATTGTTATGAAAAACTGATTTACCTCTTATTTTTAACAAAGCATATACATATATATATGTATATATATACAGCATGTGTGCCTAAAGACAAGCCTTTTTCCCTAACAGCCATTTTCCTAGCAACATCTGCTGGTTTTTCATCTGCTATTTGTGCATGGAGCCTACTTACTCACATTATGTCCAGTAAATAATGCATATCTTTCTATTTATTTTCACTTAGCTGGCTGAAATGGGTTTTCTTGAATAAGCAGCATTCCATTTATGAAATGCTGCAATAAAATTTAACACATCTCCCTGATAGCATTCTGCATCTAAAGAAAGCTGAGCAGAATGGAGCTTTATTCCAGGTAAATCAAGACCCTTAAAATGAAGATAAAATTGATAGCAGGAAAGGGACAAAAAACTCAACAGCAACAACAAAAATGCCTTTAAACTGAAAAGACCTTAAGCTATAGCTGGCTGACTGGACAGGCAAAGTGGTCAAGGACTGGCAAACCTTGTCAGCGTTGAAGGGAAAGCAAGACTGGCTAAATCCAAAGGTGTCAGATTCAGCTCGTGTTTTCCCATTGACTTCAATCAAGTAGTCAAAGACTATTAAAAGCACTGGGAGAATGAAACTACAGCATTGGCTTTAATATCTTTTAGACCAAGTTCAAAATGCTTAAAACATATGACCGTAGGTCACAGCTCCATGTTCTGCTTCCAGCTCTGTTATTCACCAGCAAGGAAAGCCAGCCCATCTTTCTTTGCTATTGCTTTGTTCAGGGCTTCTGAGGGGGCCTTCCACATCTACCTGCGGTCTGTAAAGTATAACAAAATCCTTGAGTGAAAGGAAATACATAAATGCAAAGAGGGGATACTTGTTTGTGAGTTTACACTAAGTCATATTCACTGCCTGTACTAGCTGCTGCTCACACAACCGCGTGGCACAGAGAGGGAATTTGCTGTGCAGGAGTACAGCACACTCACAAACTGAAGCATTATTCTAATTAAAATGTGTTTGTCAAAGCAAGACCTGCCTATTTTGTTTCACTGAAATTATATGAGGTTTTTTTCACTTCAAGTTGCCGCCTTTAAATATATCAGTCATAACAGAGCTGACAAACAGTGTGTTCCAGATTTATTTCCTTGTTTTTCTTACTAACCAGCTCTTACATCTCCACTTAAAAATGAAAAAAAAAAAAAATCAGCCTAAATGATAGCCTCAACATTCAAACATCAGGTGCAAATGGCTGACTAGTGGACTAAAACATGAAGACATTATATTATCATACCTCTTAGAGGTTTTTTTCTGAGCCAGTGAAATTCACTGCACCTAACTACATCTCTCATAGACATGCACTTATATAAAGAAAAAACTTTATTAAATTTCAAGGAAAAGAACCTCATTTGTTTTTATTTAGATTTCTCAAGTCTGATTTGAAACAGAGCTTTGAGCTCCTCCCCTTAAGCATGTCAGTCTGTCTCAGAAGAGGGACAGAGCTAGAATGAATTAAACTATGTATATAAATGCATTTCTGAACAGCTTTGTTCTAGCATATATTTCACTACAAAGCACTTCAAGATGTTTAAATTCAAGCCTTAAAATTGTCTCAATAATAATCAAGAGTGGAATTGATAGGCTACAAGTGAACCATACAGTCAAGTGCTTTGCTGAATGAGGATCTTGGTGAAATCGGTAATTTCAAATTGCTTTAAAGTACTTGACATATATAAAAATAGTCCCTGACCAAAGGTGTGTCAGCCTAATTAAACAAAAGGAGCAAAATATGAAAGAGATACAGAGAAGGAAACTGAACTGGAACAGAAACCAAGATTTATGATCTTTAGGTTATCAACAAAACCATATTGCCTCCCCAGGCAAAATTTATTAGTTAGTCTAACTGTTTATGGGGAGGCACAACATACAGACAATGCTAATTTCGATTTCTCAGAGTCTCCTAAAGAATTCCTTGAAATCAGCTGGGTCCCGGTGCTCCTTTGAGAAATATAAGCCTTTGAAATAATTCTATTTCATCTCTACTTAAAAACAAACAAAAAATCAGTAGCTCCACATTATGCCTTTAGCAAGAGTTTTTTCAATTATTTTTTTTTTTGAAAGAATTTTCAAATAAAGGAGGGAGATGAACCTAAAAAATATGTAAACCTATAAGTTAAATTCATAAGCTCAGATACAGGATTCAGAATCTTGATTAAATATTTTATAATCTATTATACATACATATAATGATTTCATATTGAAAAAATATTATACTGTATTACAGGAACAGTAATAGGCTATATTTATAGAAATTGTGGAATAACTTTTGATAAACACACTGTATCATCATATACAAGGATTCAGTATAATAATTTGAAATATTCTGGGAATAAAAAAAATGGAAACCTGTAAATTCCCTTCTTACCAATTTTCAGCAATATTTCTCAGTGCCTTACAAGTTCTTGGCAACAAAGAATTAGGCTGCTCACCTATGAAATCAAGTAGAATCCTCTTTACAGGCTTCTTGGTACTCTAAGCATGGCTTTTACGGAGGAAAATGAGTTTACCAGAAAGCAGCCCACTAGACAAAAGAAATGCTTTATCCAGTGAGTACTTCATAGTTATTGACAATGTCATTCATTCACCTCTTGCCAAAAAAAAGTGAATCATATCAAGTCTTTCCAAGATCAACAGCATCCATTACTACCTGGCAGTAAAAGATAGCTCTTCATTACTCACAGGCTTTAATAAGCGCTGCGATGTTAGTTCCTATCTCCTGGCCAAATTCCAGTTCAGGTAATTGCCTCCTGCCTCCTTAAATTCCCTTTGCAATTCCCTTAGGTCAGATACTCTTCAGCCTGCTCTAAGCTGCCCATGCACTGTGAAACACTACAAGTGCTACGTTCAATAAATGAACTACACAGTGAGCCAAAATCTACAGTTTTCTCAGACTAGAATTCACAAAATGCCTGCACATGCTGAAACATAACTGAAATTTTCCGTAGAGCACTCTGGCACGCGTGAAGCATTATGTTACTGGGTCACTCAGTATATTTTAATTAATTCTGAACTCCTTGAATGCGTACTTTACTGCATGCCCAGGTGTTTTGCCAGCCTGCAGGCCTCAGCCAACAGGCTCATAGTCAAAATGAAAAGTGTTATACTTAAGTGTATTTCACTGAGATATCAAGGGCATGTCTCATGAACCCCGAAGCACGCACATGCTTCAAGGTGTCTAAAAAACATGACCAAATTGTGCATTTTTCTCTCCTCTGCCACAAACATGGTGGGGGAGGAATCAGGATGTGCCAAAACTTTCTGTTGCAAAGCATCAAATTTTACCATCCCGGGCCAGCTGCTCTCATTTTAGCATCAATTTCCATCACCTCTTCCTCTCAGAGTCGGTGCCACAATTCCGCTGAAACTCCCTTTGAAATTAAAAAGAAAGAGAAAAGAAGAATAATGGTCTACCTGGAAGGAACTATCAATTACTTCCGATAGACCTGGCTGTCTGTGGAAAGTATGTTTCTCAATTAACTGTGAAAATTACAGGTATACCCCTAGAAGTCTGCATCTCCAATATACATAATCCTGAAAGACAAGGGAACCCTAATGTAAGAAGTTAAGCTTTAGGCCACACGAAAACGTTCATTGTACCTTTCTGATTTATTCCTCAAAACGTTCAACTACATAACGTCAGCCACTTTGCCTATTGGCTAAATTCCAATACTTCCTCCCACATACAAGAATGAAAGCAGGATTCACACCTAGCAGAGATCTTGTCACTTACACTTGACACTCATATTGCAATGACAAGCTATTTTTCCTTTTTGCTTGCCTAAGGTCATTGTGTTGGGGGTTTTTTTATTAATTTGAGCATTTTGATAATGAAACATTAATAATATGACTTTAAAATAACTCCAAGTGCATTTGATTAGATCTCGGTTACCAGTAAAACAAATGGAGAAAACAAATTCTGTTGGAAACACAATATCCTAAGCTCCAGTTTCATATTTGGTTTAGTCACGAAGACAGGCATTTAGTCCACAATATACTGTCATGAATTTTTTATTATTTCAAGGTTATCAACAAGCAAGTCCCTTTCCTTTTAGAGCAAGTACTTCTTTTGTCACAGTTTTATTAGTTTCCAATCCCTTCCCGAATTCCAGTGTTCAACTTCTGTACACACCATCTCTGAGGGCAACAAACAGGTTTCTGGAGAGTTGCAGAGGGGAATCCCAAAGAACATACGGCCATGAGAAAATACTATTCCCTTTTGATAATGAACAGTCATCTGCAAGAGTCCCTCGCTGAATGGGACTGGCACAGCAGCTTGTTTTCCTACAGAATTAATGAAGAATCAAAGCCAAAGTAAGTCCAGGTGGACAAGGCAGCCCAATCAGCTCATCGTTACATCAACTGTGTGACACACTCCAAAAGCAGCTCCAGAAGCTATCAGAACAATAACTTCATTTGCCTGCAGTTTCTGCCAAGAAATAAAATATTGCCACTGGTAAATATCTTCCATTGCCTAGTATCTGAGTCCTTGGATTTCCATTTAAATACAAAGAAACAGGACAGGAGAAATAATTTCTGAACAAAGTTGTTTAAATATGCCAAATGTAGCTTACAGAAAATCAGATATAGGCCAAAAAATTGTGAGGAATAAAATCAAGAACATGGCTCTGGAACCTCAAATGCATTTTTCCAGGCCAAGAGCTCAATTCTGCATTACTTTATGAAAAAATGCTTGGAGAATGTGTTCCTTTTATACTGTCGAACTGTTATGACACAAATCCTGTTTGTTTCCTTCAATAACAAAAACAGTCAGTCCAAGACAAGGTCTGCAGTTGCCCTGGAAGTGCTAGAGCTCCTCAAGTTCACAGCTCCTCTTCAAAACAGGAAAACGCTCACCAGGTAATTTTCAAAGTAAAACGAGAAGCCAAGCATAAAACACCTTTTAAACTGTGCCCATCTGAAATCGTACTATAAATGATTTTGGAACAACAACAAAAAAACCTCTTCCCATTGGAGAGAAGATGGACTTTGCACCTGAGGCACTGGCACTCAGACTGGAGGTATCTGGGCACAGTTCCCAGCTCTGACAGCACTAGTACAAGGACATCTGGGAAAATCATGTGATATTCTGAGCATCACTCCCTCTTCTCGCAAACAAGAATCTCCAAAAATCTTTTTTCTTGTCATGTTACTTTAAAATATAAACTCTTCACGTCCAGAAACCCCTCACAAGGTATAGATACAGCATCTAACCTAATCATGCTCCAGTTGCTGCTGGATGACAGATGCAATAGAAATAATAACCAGTTACTGTGCATGCCAGATAGCATGGAAAAAGAAACAAACCAATTTATCACTTAAGCCCCTCAAAGTGAATTTAAATCATTTCAGCAGTGATTATGGGACACAGTATTTTTTCATTTTTTTTTTCTGGTATGTATTTTGACATCATGAATTCCCTTAATTTCTTCCAGTCACAAGGTTTTAGAAATACAGCTGTCAACCAATAATTAATTCAAAAAGAAAATAAACCTTTCCCTCCACCTCTTGTGGTTACAAAGTTTAATGGTAACCAACAAAATGACCAGAATAAAACACCTGTTTTCTAATTATGAACAAACATGTTTCCATCAGTAAACTCCAGCTTCCACCTATAGGTGCAAGTACTGCTGCAGTGAGGACACCACCAGTTAGGCACTTATAAAGCCCTTTATGGATTGAGCTCACCTGCTCCACGGGTATTAAACCTGGTGAATGAAACAAAAAGGAAGGGGAAAAAAAAAAGGCAGATAAGATTGCAGGATTACAGAAATGCAAAGATGTTTTTTCGAAGCACATGATCAAGACATAGTCTTAAGTGCATCCTTGAGCTGCATCTGGCTCTGCTTTCCAGGATCTACATAAACATCTCAGACGACGGATGACGTGTAGCTTCACTGTACAGCCGTAATGCTCAGAAGTGCAGCATCCCCCTTCCCGGAACAACAAGCAGAAAATACCAGGGCAGTAAAACCTCAGGGCAGGAAGGAGAGAATGGTTGAAGGTTTGCTCTTTCTGGCCTTGGTGGTTTATTTTTTTCTGCCATTTCGGTGTTCACTCCATCTGCAGAGCCCCTTGTGCTCATCACTATGTTCCAGCTGGTACAAAGTGTCAGAAGTGCTGTCACAAGCTATATTCAAAATGAAACCACCACGTGTCTAGGAGATACTGCAAGAATTTCTATGGTAAGGTAGGGAATATGTACTCTGGGCTGCCGCATTATCCCCCATGTCTGTTTAGTAACTCATTTTTTGTGTTAACTCATTGGTTTTTAATGAAACTAGAACAAGAAAGTAACATCAAAAATCCTCACTTTCTAACCTCCCTCATGGTTTTCTAACCATGAGATATTGTTTTCCTTTGGTTACATACGGGTGTGCTGGATCTAACCAGACGTGATGCAACGTGACGTGCCAGAACAGCGTGACTAAGCACTGTACACATGAAACAGAAATCCTTACACATACATTTCTGTCTTTCTCCGGTACTACATTTGCAGTTTTCTGGAAGGTTTAGAAAGTGTGAGAGCTGTTTGTTTTCTTTGCAGCCTTTCTCAACCCACTGCCCTGCATACTGAAATGAAAAAACATTCTGCAAATATGCTGGATAAAAATATTCTGCACATATATGAGAAGATTTCAAGACCTCTGTATCTTAGGTAACAAGACAGCATAAGGCCAAATACTTTCTTTTTTGTTATTAATACATTTTTAAAAATCTATTACAAGTGCATGTAAATCAGCAAAAAAATACCACAGATGCTGAATGATAAACCAGATGGATTTTAAAAAATATTGATTTGCTACAGCTGCGTTGCTGTTACAAGGTTCTCTCATAGACTGCAGCAGGAATAAAATGCAAAAATTATCTCCAAAGAAAGACAATCAGTCTCTACTGTAAAAATAAGATTTCCAAACCAAATGCAGCTAAACCCTTAAGATTTACAAGGTTAAAGGAAAACAGATTTCATATACCAGTAGGTCACTTAAAAGGCATGATGTTATAACTAAAGAACAGAACAGCAGATTCAGGTGGGGGGAGCACTTGGAGGCGGTGAGTTCAGACGCGATGCAGAGCTACCCAGGCACCACCGAACTGCACAGCTGGCAAAGCACTGTGCTGTGGAGACAAATATTGCTGCTGTGCTCCACTGCATCAAGAGCACTTCAAAATACGAAGAAAACAGCCGGCTACTCATGGCTGTTAAAAAAAAAAAGACTAGCCCTACTGCTAATTATCCACCACAGACTAGAGTAAGATTCCAGCTCCAGCTCAGCCTTTGCTTTGAAACTTTTCTTAATCTTATCCGTCCAAAGAATAAGTGACAATAAAGTATATTTAAATGTAATAAAAATATAGTGGGGTACATCTTGTCCAAAAAAAAACAGAATCTGAAAAATTCAAATACTTAGTACCTATACCACAAAACAAAACAAAAAAATACCCTCATCTCAAACATTCAGCGCCAATCACACAGAAGTCTGAAAGGGAAGCAAAAAAACGGGAAGAATGGTGCCTGAAAACCAGGAAGATCTAACTCAGCATTCTGCCTATTTCACTGAAACCTGCTGTCATCTTTCAAAGCCAAATAATTGAGAATTGATTCATGGTACACATGAATTGAGAACATCAGTATACTTCTGTCACTGTGTTTTGGCACTGAAAGAGTGGGACAGCAGTCTGACGTGCGGAATAAGACTCCA
>VXBO01003255.1:5785-47697 GCA_013400135.1 Rhinoptilus africanus
TTCAAAAAAATAAATGTATTTATTTTTTTTTAAGTTACCCTTTTTCCTTTCTCCTTTCAAGACTGGCCTTTACTACAGTAATTGTTACAGTCAGCATCCCCAAACATTTTTGGCTCTTCTAAAAACAAGCCATATTTCAAAACATCCACTTTCCATTCTCATAGAACATAAAACCTGAATGAAATGTACACTGAACCTACCATGAAAAATTGTTTTGAATTCAACGGGTTTCAGTCAATGAACTCAGAAAACTTGCTTCTAAAAATTTAAATTTTAAAATTTTAACATATGTCTATATTTTTATTTTCATGTTAGTTCCTCTTTGTTCAGTTTGTCCAGTTCCACTTTGTTCAGTCCTCTTTGTTCAGGCTTTGTTCGGTTGGGACCTTGACTGTTACTTTGGTACGCCTTTGTTGAATGTGAACCTGATTGGAAGGCTCCTGCCAACTCTGGCTTTGCCTCTGAGCTCAAGGACGAGACTATAAATAGGCTAGGAATCACAGTGATTTACTAACATCATGCAGCCGTGGTGACAATAGTTTTCCCCCATCCATCACAACAGACCAAATTCTGAAGCAACAACAGTTATTTCCTTATGAGAATAACTACAGACAGCCTGCACAAATGATAACCTTTAAATTTACAGTGAAGGAAATGAGAGACAAAAAGTCTTAGTGCAAAAGGTTTATTATCTTCTTTTTCAACTGGCTAGAGATAAATGATGTTGCAGATCAAAAAATGCCATCACTGATCACACAACAATTTTTATGAATGCACTTACCCCGATTATCAAATAGATCTTGTTCAACAAGTTACTTATCACAAAATTCTGACAGCCGAGACTGTGATACTCTTCTGTGGAAATGAAAGCTGTCTTTATCTGTCCTTGTAACTTGCAGGGTGGAAGACAAAGGGAAAGCAAACAGAAGGGGAAGAAAAAAAGTTTTTTATACAATAAGTACATAAAACTCTCAACTGCTCACTTGTCCACATACAGAAAAAATAATAATCACAATTATGAGATTTAATAATAAACCGGTAAGTACTCAATGAAACGTACAGAGAAAAGTTTTGTCACAAACTTATGTTTGTGTCATATGTGTCATTTATATGTTACACACATATGTTAAGACACTAAGTTAGCAGGTATTTCTTACTTTATTTGCTGTAATCATATCCATCTTGTCAATGGCTAGATTAAAAAAAAGAAAAATCAGTGTTAAATAAACTTTTTCAAAGTTGAAAAAAAGCCACTGAACATCATACAGTTGTCCAGTTTAATCCTAACCTGACTAAGCTGAAAAACACTTTAGCCAGGATCTTTGGCAGTCTATTTCGATTGATCACAGTATTGAGTTACAGAAAATTAACTAACAACTATACTTACACAGCATTAAACATTTAAATTATTCCCAATATTCTTCCCTACAGCTAAGACTGATTATGGCTTAAAATCCTGCTTCCATAGTATTCAGTACTCTCTCTAGAGCAATGAATCAGAGAAATGTAAGTTAAAGGAATTACTGGAAGAATACAAAAATAATTTTATTACAGAAGTAGTTGTATATCAGTTGCCCTTTAAAAACAAGCTAAGATGGCATAGAAAATCCCATCTCAATATCTTATTCCTATTAGAAAAATGCATGGAAAAGCTTTTTTAATACAGCCCTTCCTATTCAAACAGAAATCTCAAATGGTTCGTAGAACATCCTACCTTCCTGCGTTTTAGCAAGTGGGAGACACATAATGCAGAAGAATCCATTGCTTGTGAGAATGAACATATGATAAACACCTAAAAAAAATCCAATATAAATATTTCAAATTTAAGTATTCAAGAGTAAGTAAAGAGACTACTTGCTTATAAATAGGACAGTGAAATAACTGACAAAAGAAAAAAAATAATATGAACAATAGATTAGACTATTTTTAAACAAGGATTTTGTCACCTTAGATGAAGAGTGGAATACGTTTGTACATCTTAGAGTTTTGTTTGAAATTATGATTTTTGTATGCATCCATCAGACTGCAAATTCTGTTTTCATGACAAAACTGCATTTAAATACATTATTATATTGTGAAAGAACAAGACTGGGAGCTTATAGAAGAACAGGAACTACTAAAATCTGAAGTCTGATAGAAAAACAAAAGAGAAAGAATCCTCCTTTTTTGAGCATTTTCAAATGTTTAGCAGTGTCTCAAAAGAAAGAGGTATTGAGTTCTGAATGTTTGTTTTCTATGACATTCATAAGATAGTCAATGAGAGGTAAATATTTTTATAGGAAAGCTTTAAGAAACGTGCATACAATGCAAAGTAAAGCTGTATCTGATCACTTATTTTGTAGTCTCTTTCCCTAAGAGATACTAAAGGGGAATAAAATCACAAAAATTGAGAGAAGAGGGGGGAAAAAATAAATCAAATTCTTACCTGCATCAGCATTATCTTTTTCAATAAAGAGATTTAAGTAAGTCTTTTCACTTGAAGACTTTTCAACCAAAATCTAAAATAGAATCAACACAAAGACTACTATACTATTATTCTGCATTTTATTTGAAAAAAAAAATATTGGAAATACTCATCATCAGTTCAAACGTTACATTTTTTTCTTTCATGAAAAACTGGTTCCTGTTTATACATGCCACTCCTAAATATATTTTCCTTATTTGTTACTTATGGGAACAAAAGTGTCCCTTTAATCTGTTTGCTTATTGAAACCAGATCATCTGTTCAAAACACAACGATGTGTTTATTTTGATATTTGAACAAAAGAAAAAACAACTCAAGAAATTCTGAGAACAAAAGGTCTTCAGCAAAATTAGAATAGAAAAATTACTGTACCTTAGTTAGCAAGGTTTGTTTTGATGGTATGTGAATAAGATGAAAATTGCCACTTCTCTCACCTACCACAAGAAATTGTTTTTCTTGACACATACCAACTACATCCACATTAGTATCTGAAAATGTCAAAATGTCAAATATTAAGTTTTGTTTTTTATTAATAGACATTCATATTTGAAACACAGGAATTAGGCAATACGGTGTCCAACAAAGTACAGGAAAGGGCATACAGGGAGTGATTTTGGTTTCTGTTATTCCCATTTCAGTGAAAAGTTACCAAGCATTCTAATTAAATTGGACATATATATAGTTAATTGTACACAGACCAGCATTCACTTTTTATTACTTAGGTATTCATTATAATGCTTCCTTTTACAGGCTAGTTAGATATGCAAGATACTTGATATATTTTCCTATACAAGCCTAACGTATATTTTAAAAGTCAGTTTTAACTTTCAGTGGAATTCCAAAGGAATTAACTTACCAAACTGAACGTGCATCTGAAGAGACTGCCCAGTACTGTCAAGAAGTACCACTGATCTGTCAACAACAATAATACTGCCATCCCTTGAGTTGCACCCGTGCAACTGTGGATTCACAGAGACCTAAGAAAAAGGTTGTTAAATATAATAACTGAAACACTGTAGAAAATATGACAAAGCAGCTCTGGTAATCATTAAGAAAAAGAACAATACAGCTTTGATGAATTCTACCTTTTCTGAAGAAGCGATTTGAAGTAGCGTATCCACTTGGTACAATGCAGTTCCACATTCGTGTCCCAAACCAACAGGGAGTTGCTCGCTCCCCGTGTCATCATTTGTAAGAAGTTCAATATCGTTCCACATGTTTACCTACAATAAACATTTAAGGAAGATGGCATAAAGCGGAGAGCTTTAAAAAAGTTATATGACCGCACATGAATTACTAATTTTATTATTCTACTGTGATTCTGTCTAGAAGGGTTGCACAGTGAGCCTTCTAAAAGCAAACTGCGTGTTTAGAAACGACAAAATTAGGTCGCAAGAGCAACGTGTCTCCCAGCTGACGTCCCCAGTGGGCCCGACCAAACCCAGCTTGGCCAGGACGGGTTTCGCCCCCGATGCTGAAGGAAACCCTTGTGCTAGGGAGCCCTCCGCGCGGCGCAGCGGCCACCCCTGCCCACAGAGACCGCGATCCGCCCTGCCATCCCCTCACCGCGGCCCGGGAGACGGGTGACACACGGCGACAGCGCTCCCTCAGCCGCCTCCGGCTTTCAAATTGGCGGGAGCTCTGGCTGACGCTACGGGGCGCAGCGGGGACCAAGATTCCCCCAAACGCGAAGACGCCGCCCCCAGAATGCACTGCGGGGCCCCCTCCTCTCTCGCTCCCCGCCGCCTCACCCCGCCCCGCGGTTACATCCGGGCGCCTGAAGGGAGAGGGAGNGTGTGCGCGGAGAGACAAAATGGCGCCCGCCGCTCCTTCGCTTGCAGGCGCCATGATGGGCCTCGGCGAGGGGGTGGCCGCTTTTCTCCCATTACTTCTCTCCGTGTTTCCAGAAGTTTCCGTTTCGCTTCTCTGGGTTTGGAGAGAAGCGGAGAGGCGTTGTGACCGAGGGCCTGTTTTTTTCTGGCCGGGGAGAGAAGTATGGGAGCGGGCGTTTCTCAGGGGGACTGCGGGGCGCAGATTCCCTGAGAGGGGAGGCGGGAGGGGATCGATTTGGTGTTTGGGCCGTGCTCAGTTTTCGTTCATGTAGCTTTCTTTGGCCTATTATTTCTCTTTGTGTTTGCTCACAAATAGTCTCGTGGCGCTGTGATTAGTTATTTGCCTCGCATCCTCCTGTTTTTATGGTTAATATCAATAGGCAGCACTTCTGCAGTAGTTATCGCTGTCCTTTATGTTCAAACATGGCATAAGAGTGTAGCTTTATTCTTCTTTAAAAATTATATGGTCTGGTAGCATATAAAGGTGTTGTTTATGTGGCCTGGTAACCTGTAAAGGTATTTGCTCCATAATTGAGTTGACGAACCAGTAAGAGTGGTTATCAAATCCGATGTGGTTAATTTTTTCCAAAAGTTATTAAATAGTCTTGACTGCGAAAAATGAAACAGAGCAGACTCTAAAGTGATAAAACTCTTCAAAGTTGACTCTAAATACTTCGTGGTGTTCAACCTGGTATTTTACGTTCCTGTCTTGAAAGTTTAACCAGTGGTGAATCAGAAGAGGACCATAAACTTTTGGAGAAAATTAATTATTATTTTTTTAAGACTTTTTCTGGTTTACGTAACTTAAACTGTGAAGAATAAAATAAATTTCTCTGTAAAAGGACTTGAAGAATTATGGAAGTTGAAGTCTGTCAGGCTTTTGCTGTGTGTGTTTTTGTAGAGCCGAGAGGTTTCTCTAAGGTGCAACGCACAAGGGCCTTAATGAGCCGCAGTGTGTATAAATAATGAGACTGGTAGCCTTGGAAAATGTGGCAGTAGGCTCAGTTTCTGTTGGGTACTATGTTTAAAAACTCACTTAGATGATTAGCTGGTATTTTCCTTATCCTTCTTAAGTAACTTTGAAATGCAAATTTATAGAAATCTCAAAATTCCTTTGAAACTTCTAGCTGAGTCTTTTGGAAACCTTAGATGAAGAAAGGAGGGGCTGAGTAGAAGGGGGAAGTGAAGATAAGAAGATCATAGATATGGAATGCCAAGGATTGTTATGGCAAAGATCACAAAGAGGGGAGTCAGTTCTTATTCTTTATTCTGATGTTCTAAAGTTTTCAGGCTGGTAGGTGGTGTATTGGTAGTATTCAGAAGTGTCATTGAGGCTACAGTTAAAGCTCTGCTGCAGACGCAATCTTAAGTGTGTTTCCAACAAGATATCGGTATAGCATGCAAATGGAGAAGCAAGCAGCTGCTTTACCTCTTACTCTTAAAACGATTTTACTATAGATTTATCTTTGCACATATGCAAATGAATAAATAATTGGGCAGACTAAACATTAGTAGTTGAAATATAAATCCAAAGATTTACCTGTAGCATGTTAAGAAGAGAGTCTACCATTAATACACAATATGTTAATGACAGTCTGTAATCTCTTGTGATTTAAGAAAAGCTAATTGCTTTGTTTTCAAAGTAAATCAGCATTTGAAACGTTTTCACAGTCTTGTTCAGTTTGCAAATAAAACTGCAGCTGGTAGAAAACCATGCATGTTAAAGTCCCCTGCTATGCTAAATGTCTTCATGAATAGCATTTCTGGGCCAAATTATGTCCTTAGTGAAATTTGCAGCCACACTATGTTCAGAAAGTTTGATTATGACTGCAATTTATGTGATCAGAACAAGAGAGACCAATGAATCTGCATTAATGAAAGCATGTTCATCTCTTCATTGTGTACGTTTTCCATTCTGTTCTATTCATTGCACTGTACACTGCGTGTACACATTTACTTCTCCCAGCGCTGAATCACAAAGCAGTCTTGACTGTTCTACACAAGAGAAGTTTGAGTTTAGTCCTCCTAGGCCAAACTTCAGAAGGGATGAAGGGAAGGTCTTGGGTTTTGTCATCTAAGATAAATATGATACAAAAACTATTGGGAAGGGTGGAAGTGACTTATATATACTCTCATACAGGTACACATTTTTGCACAGAGATACCATTTGAGGTTTTTCCTTATTAAAAAGTTAGCTGTCTAACACTAATACAATATNCGCGTCGCCGCGGTTCGGGAGCGCGGCGGTTGCTGAGGGGGGTTGAGCCGCTTGTGAGGCGTTGTTGAGCGGGGGGGAGCGGCGTCCCCGGCGCTCGGTCATGGCGGTAAGCGGTGTTCGCTGCCGGGATTCTTGGAGGGAGACGTATTGGGAAGGGGGGTGCCGCGGGGCCGGGAGGGCAGAACGGGTGAGACGGGGAGGGCTGGGTCGGGAAGCCGTGTGCGCGGAGAGACAAAATGGCGCCCGCCGCTCCTTCGCTTGCAGGCGCCATGATGGGCCTCGGCGAGGGGGTGGCCGCTTTTCTCCCATTACTTCTCTCCGTGTTTCCAGAAGTTTCCGTTTCGCTTCTCTGGGTTTGGAGAGAAGCGGAGAGGCGTTGTGACCGAGGGCCTGTTTTTTTCTGGCCGGGGAGAGAAGTATGGGAGCGGGCGTTTCTCAGGGGGACTGCGGGGCGCAGATTCCCTGAGAGGGGAGGCGGGAGGGGATCGATTTGGTGTTTGGGCCGTGCTCAGTTTTCGTTCATGTAGCTTTCTTTGGCCTATTATTTCTCTTTGTGTTTGCTCACAAATAGTCTCGTGGCGCTGTGATTAGTTATTTGCCTCGCATCCTCCTGTTTTTATGGTTAATATCAATAGGCAGCACTTCTGCAGTAGTTATCGCTGTCCTTTATGTTCAAACATGGCATAAGAGTGTAGCTTTATTCTTCTTTAAAAATTATATGGTCTGGTAGCATATAAAGGTGTTGTTTATGTGGCCTGGTAACCTGTAAAGGTATTTGCTCCATAATTGAGTTGACGAACCAATAAGAGTGGTTATCAAACCCGATGTGGTTAAATTTTTCCAAAAGTTATTAAATAGTCTTGACTGCGAAAAATGAAACAGAGCAGACTCTAAAGTGATAAAACTCTTCAAAGTTGACTCTAAATACTTCGTGGTGTTCAACCTGGTATTTTACGTTCCTGTCTTGAAAGTTTAACCAGTGGTGAATCAGAAGAGGACCATAAACTTTTGGAGAAAATTAATTATTATTTTTTTAAGACTTTTTCTGGTTTACGTAACTTAAACTGGGAAGAATAAAATAAATTTCTCTGTAAAAGGACTTGAAGAATTATGGAAGTTGAAGTCTGTCAGGCTTTTGCTGTGTGTGTTTTTGTAGAGCCGAGAGGTTTCTCTAAGGTGCAACGCACAAGGGCCTTAATGAGCCGCAGTGTGTATAAATAATGAGACTGGTAGCCTTGGAAAATGTGGCAGTAGGCTCAGTTTCTGTTGGGTACTATGTTTAAAAACTCACTTAGATGATTAGCTGGTATTTTCCTTATCCTTCTTAAGTAACTTTGAAATGCAAATTTATAGAAATCTCAAAATTCCTTTGAAACTTCTAGCTGAGTCTTTTGGAAACCTTAGATGAAGAAAGGAGGGGCTGAGTAGAAGGGGGAAGTGAAGATAAGAAGATCATAGATATGGAATGCCAAGGATTGTTATGGCAAAGATCACAAAGAGGGGAGTCAGTTCTTATTCTTTATTCTGATGTTCTAAAGTTTTCAGGCTGGTAGGTGGTGTATTGGTAGTATTCAGAAGTGTCATTGAGGCTACAGTTAAAGCTCTGCTGCAGACGCAATCTTAAGTGTGTTTCCAACAAGATATCGGTATAGCATGCAAATGGAGAAGCAAGCAGCTGCTTTACCTCTTACTCTTAAAACGATTTTACTATAGATTTATCTTTGCACATATGCAAATGAATAAATAATTGGGCAGACTAAACATTAGTAGTTGAAATATAAATCCAAAGATTTACCTGTAGCATGTTAAGAAGAGAGTCTACCATTAATACACAATATGTTAATGACAGTCTGTAATCTCTTGTGATTTAAGATAAGCTAATTGCTTTGTTTTCAAAGTAAATCAGCATTTGAAACGTTTTCACAGTCTTGTTCAGTTTGCAAATAAAACTGCAGCTGGTAGAAAACCATGCATGTTAAAGTCCCCTGCTATGCTAAATGTCTTCATGAATAGCATTTCTGGGCCAAATTATGTCCTTAGTGAAATTTGCAGCCACACTATGTTCAGAAAGTTTGATTATGACTGCAATTTATGTGATCAGAACAAGAGAGACCAATGAATCTGCATTAATGAAAGCATGTTCATCTCTTCATTGTGTACGTTTTCCATTCTGTTCTATTCATTGCACTGTACACTGCGTGTACACATTTACTTCTCCCAGCGCTGAATCACAAAGCAGTCTTGACTGTTCTACACAAGAGAAGTTTGAGTTTAGTCCTCCTAGGCCAAACTTCAGAAGGGATGAAGGGAAGGTCTTGGGTTTTGTCATCTAAGATAAATATGATACAAAAACTATTGGGAAGGGTGGAAGTGACTTATATATACTCTCATACAGGTACACATTTTTGCACAGAGATACCATTTGAGGTTTTTCCTTATTAAAAAGTTAGCTGTCTAACACTAATACAATATTCTTCATTTCCTTTCTCTTCAAAGTTCATTATGTACTTCAAAATACTGTGAGGATTTTGTGCTGTGCCTTAGAAATGCCCTGACCTGTGAGGTGACTTAGATCTGTTGTGACAGTATTGACTTGAGTGATCTTAGGTAAAAGGTAATTAGTCTACAACAACACCATTTAAGGAAAACTGGATCAGAGTTTAGTCTCAAAAGTGCATGGAAAAAGTGCAGTCTAATGTAGTGGGAGGGCAAAATGTTACTATGTATTTAGTCCAATTCTATGATTCTCTTTAATAAAGTCTTGAAAAAAATCAGTCTGTATGCAGTTACACAGTTCAGTGCAAGTCTGTCAAGCTGTTGCCAAATTAATAATGGGATGACAACTCATGATATTGTCTTTACAGAAAATAATTTTTACTTATGTCTTCAGAGACAGTACTAAGTAAATAGTTTTTCTCAGTGTTCAGTCTTAAGTTTTTGCTTTTTACACGTTCTGTCTTCGTGTGTAGGGTAGTGATACAGAACGAGATGGAGTAGCCCCAGAAAAGTCCTCTCCAGAGAGAGAAAAGAAAAAGGAACAATCGGATGCCTCTAGTTCTCCCAGAACATCAAAGCATCATTATTCAAGATCACGCTCACGGTCAAGGGAAAGAAGACGGAAATCAGGTATGGTCTTCATATAAGCAAAGTTGTGTAGTAATTTTCTGGTGTATGCTCGTATGACTGAAATCTCTTTAAAGCTGTTTTAGGAAAAATATATACAGACTTGGCTTTACTATCTTGTTAGGACTGGGGTAAAATGAATCTACTAATTTTGGTTTTGTATCTTAAATGTGTTACATTGAAACTTTTCAATTTTAATGATAGAAGTGGTAAGGTTGTCAGTGTTCAGGGAGTGCGGCATGCAGTGATGGACCACACCAAGAAAACGATTGTACTTTAATTTATTTTAATTAGATATGCTTAGACTGGGATACTTCTGCATGGTTGTAAGAAAAAACAAAAATAAGGTTACCTGGCTGAAGAATGTGACAGAAGTATAACATGGGCTAGTTTTTCACTGTCAGAGCTTAAATGCAGAGAACTGGGAATGACAGCTAGAGTTTACTTTCTGCAGCAGATACTCCAATAATGCTGTTTGTTTTCTAAATCTCTGTTCTTGACTTTGGGAGGGTGTGTGTGGAATAAGTGGAAGGAATTAGAAAGATTATAGCCAGCTCATCTCCCTTTTAGCTTGCTAAATAACAATAAATGTTTTCTTCTCCAGATACTGAAGGAAGAAAACACAGAAGCCGGAGCAGAAGCAAAGAGGTAATTAACACTTTGTAGCGTTTAGGTAATTGTACAATACGTCTTAAAAAATATCTTGTAGTAATGCACATATGTGTAAGCCTGTATATATGACTTTATGGTAAGTACAAGAAATTGGAAACTTTAAGGTTAAAAATGGATATGGAGATCCTTTCATAGTGAAGCATGATTGCAGCCATCATGTTGACAAGGTAATAGCTCTGTAGAAAAATGCTTTCAGAAACTAGTAACTTAATTTCTTTTTTTTTTTTTTTTGCTTTGTGGAAACAGCCAAAAGAAAGAATTCATGTGGAGAAGTAGAATGGTGTTCTTGATGACTTTCACAGAGCTTCCGTTAACCAAAAGCCTTGGGTGGCTTTATTTCTGGCTAATGTTCAGGATTTTCAATGATACATACCCATCTACTTAGGTATATTAAAAGTAATTCCCCACCTGACTGAGCTCTGTTTATTGCATCTTTTAATTAAGACTGTCATAGCTTGACAAACAACCTGAGTCAGCTGGAAACATGACAGTAGCAGCAGAAATTTCAGAGAGCTGTCTCTTTATTTATTTAAAATAAATAAATATGCGTATATATACAGGGGAGTGCGAAGAGACAGCATCAATAATACCTTGAAAATAGCTGGCTTAAGCACCAGAGAAGAGGTGAAATGAACAAACCAGCAGCATCGAAATAGTCAAAGAAACTTAAGCCATGTGGGGGCAATAGCAGGCTGGGTCAGATGAGGGACTTTTTAACTTTTAACCACGGGTCAGGAATTTCTCCTTCCCCCATTCCAATGGAAGCTCTGTTTAAAAAAGGAGAGAGAAAAAAAGAGGAAAAATAATCTAGAGAGTTTTTGTGAAATTGAATATATTGTTTAGCTCACATGATAACATTTCTATAATAAATCATACTCAGCGTGCTAATGCGCGAAGAGACTGAACTGAAGACGCTGCAGACTCAGATAGCAAAATTATAAGCCTACTTCATGATAAGGTAACTATTAGTCATTCAAACTCATATTTCCCTTAAAAATATCTTAAATCTGTTATGGGCTATAATGGTGGTTTATTACTAAGTGTGTGTCTGGAAGACGTGACTTTAAAACAATAAAAATATCTTTTTAATGTTTAATAAAACGAAAGTCCTTGTTTAGAATTATGTCCAGTGTTCTGCCATGCTGTTGGATCTAATCTTATTCTTAGCAGTTTCTTAGTTTCCCAGAGTGAGCAGATGAGGAATAATGTCCCACAGTAGATTTACTGTTTTCATTCATTTGCAAGATCTTTGTCTGTAGACTCAATACTGAATGCCAGTATTTCTTTTTAATATGTATATCAGTACAACTACTTAAGTAAATACATACTTAAAAGTAACATACAGGTAAGATCTCAAGCTTCAGATATGTTTTTATGTAACAACTCGTTATTCAAGGAGTTGAGAATAAAATACTGTAAAAGCAGGAAAAATATCTAACATTACTATATACTTGAAGAACTGTAAACATATATTTTTTTTTTAGAAATGGATATATGTTAATAAGGAGTTAAAAAGGCTCGCATAAGTGAGTATAAGATAATTATAGCATCTTCTCCAGACTTGTTTCTTTTGAGAGTGAGTTACTATTATAGGAGAGATTTTATGAGTAGTTAACAGATTCAGATAAGCAAAAAAAAAAAACCCAGCCACTGAAGAACTGGGTTTTAGTCTAAAATGAATGTATCATGCTTAAATTGTGACTTGAAACAAAACATTATTTAAACATAAAACTTAAGTGAGCTATGCTTTTGTGCTAGAAAGATTTCAAAAATAAACTGGATATATTAAGAAAAGGTGTTGATGTCATGACTTAGTCTCTAAGGAAAACACTGGCAAAAAATCAGGCCTGACCTTGCTAAGTATTTTTGGCATTGCGACTATAAAAAGGAATCTTTTTTTAAGAGGCACTGCAGGAAGAAATTGCAGTATAGTGGAGCAGCATATCTTTAATTTAAAACTACTGTGGGAGGTCTCGGGGTGATGCATGTTAGTTTTAAATACTAAAAATGGGATGTCAGCCACGTAACTTACTACTTTGCTTTTACCGACTGAACAGTTTTGCTCTGAAAACTGACTAATGATGGAGAGAAAATTGTTTTAGTTCTAAAAGCAAAGTAGTATATGTCTGCAACT
Source organism: Rhinoptilus africanus (assembly GCA_013400135.1). Classification (NCBI taxonomy): domain Eukaryota; kingdom Metazoa; phylum Chordata; class Aves; order Charadriiformes; family Glareolidae; genus Rhinoptilus; species Rhinoptilus africanus. Next base: position 18,229 of record VXBO01003255.1, read on the forward strand.
GTGTGGATTTGAGTAACTTTCTACATGGTAGGCTTAGGCAAATATTAAATATTCATTGGAAATGCAAGTGTGTATCTATATATGTATATTCATAAATTGTCAGGTACTTGAAGCTAGGTACTTATGTGTTTGGAATGGAGACAGTAACAGAATGATAGTTGTTTTTGTTACAATGCTCTGAACTCTTATATGGAAATACTGTAAGGATACCTTGATGGATACATTAGAAATCCTTTGGATGGTGGGGAGGAGGGAAAAGGGGGGGGAAATTATAGCGTGCATTTGCAACTTTGGGTAGTTGGTGGCATTAGGTAAAATAGCCATCACTCATGATTGAGTCACACTCCTAAGGTTACTAATGTTGCATCAAAACTTATCATTTTTTATCTTCTGATACCCATACTAACTCTCTTTGTTGCACTATTTTCCTGAAAGAACCAACTTCTTCTTAAAACAGGCAAGAAGACATGAATCCAAAGAGAAGTCCTCCAAGAAGCACAAATCTGAAGACCACAATGACAAAGAACATTCTTCTGACAAGGGAAGAGATAGCCTAAATTCATCTGAAAACGGTGAGGATAGACATAAACGCAAAGAGAGAAAATCATCAAGAGGGAGGAGTCATTCAAGATCTAGGTCTCGTGAAAGGTAAGGTTTTTTACATGATTATTCTTTTTCAGTGCATTTGGAAAGCCAGTGTTTGGAATTTGTGTAGATTTTTGAAGCAGGGCTGAACTATGTTACTGACCTAGTTTAACTCTAAAGCATCAATGTATATTGCATGTTTCAGTTTTCATTGGGTAGTGCATTTGCTGCTATTTTTATTTTTCTTCAGATTGGTTCTGAGTAAAAGCACATAATAGTTCTAAGGGCTTTATCTAGGTGTTCTGCCTCATGTTTATAATTAGTATACAGTGTATAGAAAATTTATAAGCAGAGTGTATTAAAGGTTCCCTGTTGTTAGTGGCAGGAAGGAAAATACACTGTAGCAATGTGATGGCTTTTACCCCCTACATCGAGAACTTACCCAGAGACAATGCTGTCTAAGCATCCTTGCGCAGTAGGCCACCTAGAACGCTCTCAGGGTGGGAGAGTTGCCTGGGAGGAACACAAGTTGCTGACAGCAGAACTTTTCAGCCAGCTCTGCTCATAGCTGAAGGCTCTGTAGCAAACATGACAGCAAGGAGCAAACTTCAGCTAATACACTGAGGGACTGCGTGTGACTCAACAAGTGAAATTTGGGCATCTCTTCCCTGCGGTATTGGAATACCATGGAGATGAGGAGAGTTTTGTTGCTTTGCATCAGATTAGTTTGGCTGTGTATTTGTTCTGAGATGTACACTTTAATTAGCAACCAAAAATAGCTATATTGATGAGTATGATTGCTTACATAAACTCTGTAACTCACTTGTCTGTTGTGGCTGGTGCTAGTGTTTGGTTCCATTTCATCTCCTAGACTTAAAATATAAAGTGGTCCAAGCATGAACTCTTATGTGTGTAGTTTGCAGTCTCCCCACTCATCCTGATGCATTTTGCCCTGTGGTGACGAACCTGTATGTAAGTCCTTAAGTAGAAGCTGAATTAAATATGAGAATATATGTAAGAACTTGGGACATGTGTTTCAGACGTCATCGTAGTAGAAGTCGTGATAGGAAAAAATCCCGATCTCGCAGCAGAGAGAGAAAACGACGTATAAGATCTCGTTCTAGATCAAGATCTAGACACAGACATAGAAGTAGAAGTAAAAGCAGAACTAGGAGTAGAAGCAGGTAAGTTTTAACTTCCCTATACTTTTAATAGTGGTGTTCTGGTTGAACGGTTTGTGGTGGGCTAATGTATAGAAGAATGATAGGTTTGCCAGTTAATGTCTATTCAGTGTAACTGAATGTGTTTGGCTTTTTCTCAGTTGTATTGATGGGTAGGCTAAGGACTGGATATTTTCTTCATATATGCTTGCAGAAACATTTGTCCCAGACAGCTTAAATGTCTTGGATTCTTATCTTTTCATAGCATTATTTCATGGTAGCAATTAGAAATGCTTAATTAGTTATTTTGTGGGTATCTTATAAAACCACCAGTTTGTAACTTTTGACTTACAAGGTAGAAGGAAAGCAAATAATAATTTGTGTAGTAATGATTACTGCAGTTCAAGCTCTTTTTGGTTTCTTATACTGCAACTGAGTTTACTATTTTAAATAGGATATTTAAATGATACTTAAGTCATGAAAAACTGAAAATAAGATACAACTAACCCTTTCATGTGTTTGATACAGAAGTAGAGTGGTTGGCAAATCACTACTTTAAAAATACTGTTGTATTTATCTGTTGTGTATATGTCATAACAGGGAATTTTAACTGGAAGTAACTGTCTGACAGAGATCAGAAGCTAATTCTGATCAGCTCCCCAGATTTTATTTTAAAATTTCTCTTGTCTGTGAACTAGCACAGTTAGCGTAGTATTAAGGTAAATTTTGAGTCAGATGGATTATTCCTGCTCTGAGTGTACTATTCTGTGTTAGTGACTACCAGCTCCTTTTTGTTAAGTTCAACATGAGAATATTTATCGTGTTCTTTTTTCTCCCTGTTTCGGATGCTTCCATTTCTTCCTCAAGCTTAAATTTTAGAAGCACAGATTGAAATACTAGACATGTATTGACTTATTCTGGATCTGTTTGACAGAGTTGAGATCTGTGCCTTACCTGGAATATGCTAGAGTTGAGGTTTTCATCACTGTATAGAAGTTAATGTTTTCCAAAACAGGTGAATCATTCAATATTCTGCTATAGAGTTCTGAGTCTAATTTTATGTGTCACCTTTGCATTCTTAATGCCCTGCAGAATTTTCAGAATGACTAAGCTTAAATATGACTTAATGGCTACTACAGTTGTGTTTTTTTCCCTCCTATTGGTTTAAGGTAAAACAAATAGTTTGAATGCCAATTAGCATCCCTTCAGAGCTTCCATTAAAGTGTTGACAGTGTTCCAGTTCGTTTAGTAGTATTTTAAATTGCGTATTTGAAGAGATAGAAGTTGCTTATGACCACTCGATGTTACGGTGGATCATTGGAGACTTTAATATCTAGCACACTTGCATAATGCTGCAACATCACTTGTGAAACTGTTACGAAGACATGTTTCTGAAGAACTAGTTGAATTACATGGTTTGTGTCATACTTTATTTTGGCGTGCTCTTTCTACCAAACTTTCAGCTGGGGTGAGTAGAGCTGTGTCTTGAACTGGTATATGTGTTACTTGCATTTAATGGTATTTTAGCCACATTCAGCATGATGTGTAAGGCTTAAGTTCCACATTATTTCCAGTTACTGTAAGTGATGTGCACTTACTGTTTTTAAAAGTCACTTTGAACATTTTGTCTTTAATGATGCCTTGAAAACTTGACACCCCAGAGTAGTTTTTTTGCTTCTGCGGTGGAACTCAAATTACCTGAAACAGAACAGTAAATATGGGAAGAAGCTTAGGAAGTCATAGGTTAGGAATTTCTTCAGCTGGAAACGTGCCTTGTTGGATAGTGATAGACATATTGTAAGAATCTATTTTTTTTTTTAAGTACTGTGTTTGTCTTGCAAATCCTAGAGAAGGAAAATAAGTGAGGCATAAGTCTTTTTCAACAGTAGCTAGAACACTTCATCAGGCTCTGGGCTCAGGTGAAGCCTTTGGAAAGAGAATTGGGGAGGCCTCAAGGAAAAATCTGCACAAGCAAGATAAACATGATGTGGAAACCTACCCTGTTAAAACTCAACTGTGAAATGAACGTCCTCATTCATGAAATGCACTATTTGTTGTGTTACAGTTAACAAGCTATGACAGAAGCATTTGTAAATAGTGGAGCTTGACCTCTTTATGGTTCTTTGCATAACCTCAAGCTCACGTTTTCAAATGGTCTGTCCTCAGTAGCGTTTAAACTAATCTGTTTGTTCTGTGAGTGTATAGACCCTCCTGGCAGTTCTTTTGTGGCATGGCTCTGATTAAATGCTAGATGGAAAACATGACACCATCTGCTTATTTCAAGTGGAAATACTTAAGTACAAAAGCTCAGGTGTTTATTTCCTTGATGTTTACCAGTGCAATAAAGCATCAGACCAAAGACAAGACCAAACTACAATAGTCAACATGGGAAAAGTGAAGGTATCTTTGAAACATGCGTTACATCTTATCTCGGGAATGCAGATCTGTCACTTCCCAGTGTCTGAATCTGCATCTTGTCATCTTCTATGAAAAGATAAGTTTTGCCTCCTTCGTATTCTACCAGATTTGTCATGTAAACAAGGATCTCCTTTTGTAACTTCAGTCTACATTTCATGATGTTTGTAGATGCTGCCCGAGTTGCAAACAGAAGAAACGGAATACCTGAATGCCATTTAAAGTGGCTGTTGATAAGTTAGCTATTATCTCTAATGGTTGGTAATAACATTTAAGTATAAAACTGCAGAAACATCTCTGTGCATCTCAACTTACTGTTTATGGCAAATCTGGGGAAAATGTGAGTGGTATCTCCTGTAACTTGAGCTTTGTTGGACACTTCCCAGTACCTGTGACTTCTTTGTTTATAATGTCAGTGTCAGAGGCTTAAATAGGGATAAACCCTTATCTCTTCTAATGTAGATATTAATGATCCTGGCAAGGAGAAATATTGCTTTATAAAGAAATACTGCATATAAAGAAATAGTACTTTATATGTGTGTTTTGAGTGGCTGTTGCTTAGATGGGACTAGATGTATATGTCATGAGAGCCTGGGAGGGAGGTGGGGAAAAGGTTACTAAAGGAGTATTGAACCCAATAGTTTGGCATTTTGCTTAAAAATATATTTTAACTGGGTTCTTTCCAGATTGTCAGGGTCCAAATAATGCATGCTTCATAGTTCTCTGCACAGTACTGTCCTTCTCAGAAGCAAACCTGAGACAGATCACACCTTCTTAAACCAGCTCTTGTGTTAGCTTGATAACCTCCCTCAAACACTTGTCCAAAGCACATTGAGTGAAGAGTGAACAGGGGGCTGAGAGAGAGTAATTTCCCTGAGTACTATTCCAGTTTTTAAATTGGGCCTTTTCAAGATGCTAATTTTTAAAAGTAACTGTAGTGCTGCGAGGTCTTACATGGTTTCAAAGCATTCTTGCAACTTGATCCATTTTACAGTTTTCTTGCAATTAATTGACTTTACTGAAAGTTACACAGTGTTCTTCCATGACAAATTTTAGAATGAAAATCTCTAGAGTAGATCTATTTGTTCTAAACACTTAAATATAAGAGGGTAAATGAGTACCCACAATTACACATTCTGTTGCATCTTGCAGTTGGGAATCTTCACTTTTATCTCTGTCATGTTGCAAAGTGTGTGAGCTGTCACAGGCAGGACACAGGAACAACCACAAAGTCACAGATGAAATGCAAAGAGTAAATTTAATCCTGCTACTTTGAGAACTGGGAGATCTCCGAAGCAGCACCTGGGCAGAGGTACCAAACCTGCTGTTTTCAGGTGTATATCAGGGATTTAAGCAGGGGTATTTTACCACTGTACTTTGATGTTCCCCACAGCAGGGCAGAAATCCCAAGCAGGTTTGATAGGGTGCCTCTGAGTCTGTCGCAGGCCTCTGTTATCTGTGCACAGACGTTCTACTTGTCAAGCACACGAGCCTAGGCAATGATTAGTGTATGTTTTTCTACACGTCAACTGCAAGTCACTTGAGCAGATATACAATCCTCCTTCCCAGTCTTCCATTATTTTCCCACACAAGGCAACGGTGACTGTTGCACTGTTCTAGTACAATCTCTGTGAAGGCTGTTCTTGAGAGCTCTACAAATTAATCATTTAACAATTTTTCAGAGTTGTCATCAAATACTTTGAGATGTTAAGGTATATGTGTACCTTCATTGTTTTAGCAACTCTGTTAAATTTGGTTACAGAGAGAGAAAGAAAAGGATTGAGAAACCCCGAAGGTTCAGCAGGAGTCATAGCCGGAGTCCGAGTCCGCCACCTTTTCGGGGACGAAATACAGCTATGGATGCACAGGAAGCATTAGCCAGAAGGTCAGAAATTGTTACGATTTTAATGATATGTGACATAAATAAGCCGCTGCTGTTGATTTTTGCATCTCTAAGTATTTTTATTCTCGTGTACTTCTAGACTGGAAAGAGCAAAGAAACTGCAAGAACAGAGAGAGAAAGAAATGGTTGAAAAACAGAAGCAACAGGAAATGGCTGCAGGTATTCCACGTGTATTGTATTAACTCCTCAACAGTAGTGTGAGTGGAAGGTAGTGTAGGCTTATGTGCTGAGTGTTACAGTCCCGTCCAACAGAGGTGCAGGTTGTATTTCTTTGTATAATTGTTACCTTGATCCATATATAATAATAACAACTAGAACTGGGAAACGTTTGGAAAAACAAAATAAAAATAATAAACGTAAAACCCCAACAAAACCCATCAGGTTTTCTTATCACTTGCTAAGTATCCAAAAAATATGTTGTATGTTAAGCTGTAGATGATTTCCTGATGGTCATTGGATCACTCTTTTACGCATCATTAAACAAGAGTTTGAAAGCTATTATGAGCTCAGGGGTATTTGGAAGCATAAAGTAATGTTAGTTTCACTTTTAGTTATGGTTTACTAGGAGTATTATAGATTTGTTTCTTATTTTACAAATAACAAGTACTTTATCATGCATTTGTTATTTGGACATTTTCAACTTCTGATGAAGGAAAATGTTTAAAAGGTTTGTTTTTGTTTTGGATGTTGGGTTGTTTGGTCGTTGGTTTGTTGTTTTTCTTTCCCCAAAAAGTCTGAACTTACTGTCTGATAGCAAGTTCCTTTCTTCTTCAGCAGCTGCAGCCACCGGAGGCTCCGTTATTAATGTTGCTGCTCTTCTGGCATCGGGAACACAAGTAACTCCTCAAATAGCAATGGCAGCTCAAATGGCAGCACTACAAGCGAAAGCTCTGGCAGAGACTGGCATAGCTGTACCTAGCTATTACAACCCAGCAGCAGTGAATCCAATGAAATTTGCTGAGCAAGAGAAAAAGCGGAAGATGCTTTGGCAAGGCAAAAAGGAAGGGGTAATGTTGTCCTTTCTTACTTTAATAAAACTTGTTTGGAAACATCCTGCACTCAAGACAGTTTAAGGATGCTTATTAACATTATTTTCAGCAAAACTACTCAGACTAAGGTAAAACTTAAGGAGTGAAAAAACAAAGATAACTAGACCTTCAATGAAAAATGTTTGTGACACAAGCCTTAGGAAAAACCCCTGATGTCATAAAACTTTATAATTAGATCTTGGTGATACTTTTGTCAGTTCGCTTACAACTGGCAACTAAATCTCAAATACAGATGGTCTCTTTTTAATGAAAAGTGGTGGCTGAGCTATAGAAACTATAACTGACCGCTCCTTTCTGTGACTGTAGAGGTTTTCATTTGATTGTTGTATCCTGTCCAATTCCAGACTTCATAGGCAGTTCTGCAAACCTTGCTAGTAACTTTTCAGGAGTAATGCATTACTAACTAACAAAAGTTATAAATAAACCTTCAAACTTTTATGCTGTGCCAAATAAATGCTCTTGCAATTAGTGAAGTATAGGCTAGCAAATAAAAAAAGGCTTCTGTGGCAGTTGCTTTTTCAGAAGGTTGCTGTATTTGAGGACAGGTTTTACCTGCATATACTATGGAAAAATTAGTGCTTTAATATTTGTATCTTTGTCTTTTGACACTATGCCAGTATGGAAGTGTGTTTGTTACATTTGATTAATGTTAATCACGTATCTCTTATGTTAGAACCTCACTTAGCTTTTCACAGTCTGGTTCGTAAGATGTTGAAAAACTGAAAGTGGTTTATGTGGCGGTGATGGGAGGCAAAAGGGAGGGAGGAAGAAACCTGCCTGCTGCCTAAGCAATTCTTCCTGAGTGGTGCTGTATGTTACATAATTCTAACAAGCACATTCATTTTTCCATTATCTGCTTTAAGCATGTATTCTGACAAGGTTTCCAAACTATGGAAATGAGTGGAATCTACCCAAGTAAAGGATATATGTCTATTCTAAAACCTATGGTTAAGTAGACTTCCATCACAAAGGCTTTCTATGAGGATGCAGTAGGAATATCAGATGTGACTTGGCAGCTGTGTGAGCTGGCACAGGCAGGATACGGGAGCAACCACAAAATCACAGATAAAGTGCGAAGAGTAAATTCATTTTTGGTGCCTCACCAACTGGGGGATCCCAAGCAGCAGCCGGGCAGAGGTACATACGCAGGAACACAAGCACCGTGGAGCTCAGTCCATGCTAGAGAGCGTTCCCAAACCTGCTGGGTTTGGCTGTCTGTCGGGGATTCAGGCAGCTGTCATCTACCACTGTGCTTTGATCTTCCCCACAGCAGGGCAGGAATCCCAGGCGGGTTCGATAGGGTGTTATCTGCGCACAGGTGTTCTACTTGTCAAGCGCACGAGACTAAACGGTGATTCGTATGACTTTGTGTTTTCTCTGCACCTCAGCTGCAAGTCACTCGAGAATATTTACAGTCCTCCTTGCCAATCTTCTGTTATTTTACCATAGAAACCTTTCACTTCCACTGTGCTAGTGCTACACAATGGGCTCAATTTTAATACTTTTTGCTTGCTACTGTATTGTGACATTAACAGAAACTTTACCTAAAAATGTGATACATCTTTTTTTTTTTTTTTTAACTTGTACAGGATAAATCGCAGTCTGCAGAAATATGGGAAAAACTGAATTTTGGAAACAAGGACCAAAATGTCAAATTCAGAAAACTGATGGGCATTAAGGTAAAGAGTTCTGAATGTGCAATGGAATTTACTACTAACTGTGGGGTAGTGCTTTCTTTTTTTACTTTGAAGTGTACCTCAGCCAGTAAAGATGTTAAGTTAACCTGATGTAGTTACGAATTTTAAGTATTTCACATTGCAGCTCACAAGCAGCACCTAAATCTGAATTCAAATTCTACAATTTCATGTTGTTTCTTGCTAACAAGGCAACTGTTATGATCTGTAACAAGTGATCACCGTAATCAGTATTCATAGTTTGATAAACAGTATTTATTTGCATAAATAAGTTAATTGGAGACATTTATTGAATAAATTAGAAAAAGGAAGTGGATGAAGGCCTCGACGTGTTTCTTGACAATGAGAGGAAAGCTATCCTGGAATGTTCCAGCAATAAAACCAAATGCTTGAGTTCTTTATAGCTTTTGAACACACAAAGCAAAATTGTTATGTTTAGGACACCTGTATTACATGAAAACACCAGGTCCTACACTCTAATGTTTGTTTTCTTCTGTCTGGTCTCTAGAGTGAGGATGAAGCTGGCTGTAGTTCCGTTGATGAAGAGAGTTACAAAACGCTGAAACAACAGGAGGAGGTTTTCAGAAATTTAGATGCACAGTATGAAATGGCAAGATCACAGACTCACACACAAAGAGGAATGGGTTTGGGATTTACATCTTCAATGCGAGGAATGGATGCAGTTTGAAAAAAAAAAAAGGCAGTTTTAAAGTTTGGGACTATGGGAAGGTTCTTGTTCAAATGTTGGGTCCTTGTTCACCAAAAAGCTAGCATTCTAGCTTGCATGGGTGTTGCATTGACTTTAATTTATTGAAAAATACAATTTTTTTTGTAAATATCAGATCAGTGATACTGGTGTTAGTGTTGTAATCAGGTTATACCCACTTCCATTAAACTTGACAGAACTATAGAAGGACAGTATTTTTTAGTTAAAAGTTCTACTTTTCAAACCAAGCAGCAGATGGGATAAACTCATACATGGATATTTCGTGTCCACTGTCTTGTGTACTTTTGTACTTTAACCTTGTACAGTTATTTTCAATTCTTGAAACATGAAAGAAACATTGTGTAGATGTTATTTAGCGGTCTGGGCCAATAGGCACATAATCCAGTGCAAAAAAACCTGGTTAATAATAAAGACATTTTTTCTCTAAGGTCTTATTTGATGTTAATTAAGTTGTCTTTTGGGCCAAACTCTAATGAATGTAGTTAAATGATGTCAGGGGAAGTTGAGAAGTCAGAAATAGATGCAATGCTTTGATTTGCTTGTTTTGAAGTAGGATTTTCCTAAAATACTGAGATTGTGATGAAGGCTGAACTCATCTTTTTTTTTTTTTTTAAATTTTCAATTTGATACTTGCAGATTTCAGTAGAGAGTGAGGGATAACCATACAACTGATGAAAAAGATAGGCTGTTGGAGCTCCTTGCTGATCTTTCAGCATTCAAAAGTACTGGAAAATGTGTTAACTTTTTGAGTAAATGTTACAACTTTCTCTCAGGGCAGTGGCTGTGTCTGAGCACATTAAACGCAGGAGGCATTTCCAGGGTGGGCTGCAGAGTTCGGATGGGGCCTCGTTTTCTTTGCACCCTTCCTTAAAGAGGAAGAAAAATAGGGAAAAAATGCAAATAAACTTTTTTTTTTTTAAAAAAAAAGCGATGCAGCTGCCGCCCTCCCCAGAAGGGCAGCTCCCGCCCGCCCGCGGCTCCCTCTGCCGGCGCGCGGCGGCCGCCCGTGGCACGCTGGGAGTTGTGGTCCTGCGGCTCCGCCACCGAGGGCCCGCCCGCCCCGCGCTTCCTGCTGCGAGCGGCGGCTCCGTCCGCCCTTTGCCCCCGCGGCGGCTCCCTCCCCTCCAGCCCCTCCCTTCCTGCTGCGGCTTAAGATGGCGGCCGAGGTGGATTTCGGGGACCGCCAGCTCTTCGAGCAGCTGGAGGAGGAGGAGGACAGGCCGCCGCCGCTGCCTCGCCTCGGCTGCCAGGAGCAGGAGGGTCCCGAGAAAGCCCTGCAGGATCTGTACGCGCGGTTGCGGGACCGCGAGGAGACGGTGCGGCGGCTCCGGGCGGAGAATATCCTGACGGGAGAGGCCGGGCCTGCTCCGGGGAGGGCGCGGCGAGGCGGGAGGAAGGAGGGCGCCGCTGCCGCCGCCGGTTCCCTTCCGGGCCAGCCATGGCGCCTGCCCTCCTGGGGCGGGCGGCCGTCTGCGCCCTGAGGGGCCGCGGCTTTTCCCGCCTCCCGGGGAACCTCGGCCGGGCCGGGCCCTGTGTCTCCGCGGGGAAAGGCCCTGCCGGCCCTCGCCAGGCAGCCGGGGCCACGGCGCGTCCTGAAGGGCGAGGAGAGCCGAGATTGGCGGGAGGGGGCAGCCTCCCCCCGGCGGCTCCCCGCCTTGGGCCGCTGCGAGCCCGCCGCTGGCTGCCGTGGCTGGTTTTTCCTGCCCTCTGCTTTCGTCCCCGATGAGGAGGTTTTCTCTGAAAACTTTAATCCTCAGAATGGCCAGGTCTGTGCCAGCTTCCTTCAGTTGGCAAAGGGGTTAGTTGAGTTCCTGAGTGCTGGATTGACCGTTAAAACACGTGACTGCTCCTTTCTGGTTTTCTAGGGAAAAGAAATAGCTGTACGTTCACTTTGAAAACCCATTTTTAACACATGAAATAATTTTAAATCGCGACTGGTTCCCTAGAGGGTTTTGGGGTTAAACACTCTAGCAGAGTGGAATCTGAGATGGTTCCTGTAGCTCATTTTCTGTTTCCAAGTATGTGTGTCTTACTGTTGACTTTTTTTGGTGATGATTGTAGGTATTTTAAAAACAAAACATTATAAATTTGACAATTCAACCACAGTGCATGTAATGAATTATACTATTTGTATTGTCATACCTGGTCCTCTTCTGTGTTTGGGGGGTTTTGGTGTTGGGGTTTTTTTGTTTGTTTGTTTGGGTGGTTTTGCACTTCATTGCATTTCTTCAGCACAGGATTTGTAAATAATCCTCTGTGCAGTGAAAAGCAAAGTTTGAAACCCCATTTGTTATTCTATGGATTTCTTGTTAGGTGTTTTCTTGTTGCTTTGATCCTTTAATGAATTAAGGTGTGAGCCTATGTCTTTTGAAGAAAGTCATGTTCCTTAACAATAAATTAACATCAAGAACTTAAAAGGAAGCTGAATATTCTGACTCGTCCTAGGTATGTTAATGCTGACTGAAAACACTTCGTATGTTTGGAATAGATGTAAATAACTACCTGAGCTGACAATGTCTTTTGCCACATCTTTTAGAAACCTTTTTTCTGTGTCCCCATCCCCGCTCAGATGCTGGGCTTCCAAAATGCTGTTCTCATTCTTGAAAAGTCTTTTATACTTGAGTAGCAAGAACTTAAGTTTGTATTCTAACTTTGTGTTAGAATGTGTGTCTATTTGTGTGCATCTGTCTTTTTATGAAACTTACGTGGCCTTCAGGAAGACAGCTTTTTGTAAAGTTCAGCAGTCAGAACAAGTACATTAAAATGACTGAATAAATACAAGATCTTATAAATTAGATTTTGTAACAGTTTATTGTAGTTAGAAGAAAAATTCTGTAGCGTGGTGTTCTGTTTTCTTTCCATCTCACACTAGGCAACCTGTTTTGCTTGGAAGAGGATGAGAGATTTCTGTTTAAATGAATAGGAATTTGTTAAAAGAACAGAACTTGTATTGGCCAAACCTTCCTCTCTCTGTGGAATGCAGACTTTGCTGTAATAAAACGGATGGGAGCTATTTAGAGTAAAGCGAATATAACCATTGGCTGTGTCTCTGTTCTCCTCTTCTAGTGGAATTTCAGTGGACAACTCCAAAATCGATGGACCTCTGCTACAGATTTTATTTATGAACAATGTAATTTCAAAGTAAGTACTTTCCAAGACAAAGCAGTCCTGACAGGAAATGGGACTCTCTGGGTGTTGTTTCGATATGTTAGTGTTTGTCCAAAGGGTGGATATGTATTTTATTCAATAGCATAAACTTGTTAAGCTTGATGAGGAGAAAGGATAATGGGCAATATGACAGGAGGTCTCGTGCTTTCATCATCAGTATCTGTACTTACAATGAAATTTAGTGTGACTTCCAGGAACTTGGAGTGAGTCTGAATAGCAGTTTGAGGTTCACGAATGTTGTGTGTAAACATAGTAAGTTAAATTTTCCCTGCCTCTGATTTGATTTTTTGCCACACTGGTATAAGGGTGCTCTCTAATAATAGATTGCATTCATGTTGGTGGGGCTTGGGTGGAGGACAGGAGAGAAGTTGACTGTCCCTTTTCTAAGTTCTTAAGAAGTAGTAAGTGGTAAATGCTTAAAAAAAACCCCTTCTGGCATATGTTTTAATCTTGCTCATTTTTTCATCTCTATATATGTCTTCACTCCATTACAGGCAGTATCATCAAGAAATTGAAGATTTTGTTTTTAATTTAGTTCAGAAATATGAGGAGCAGAAAAGAAGTGAACAAGAAAAAACACACTTCAATGTTAAGCCACAGGTACTGTAAAATTTTCATTACTTGCTCCTTCTTTTGCCTCTTTACAGTGGGAATATTGAAATATTACACTGCTAAATTGCTGAATTCTGGATCTTTTTTCCTGTTTAATTGCAATTGAAGTAACTACCATACAAGTGTTGTATTAACTAGTTGTTCCAAAAATAGAGGACCAGGACAAAGATAATTTTCTTTTCTAACCATGAAAATGCTTCTTTAAAATGGTTCCCACTGAAATTTGTGTAAAAGCAAAGTATTAAGGTGGTTTAAATAATCAAGAAAAGACCAAAAGGTGCAATATCTTCTGATAGTATTTGACCCAACTTTGTGTATGTATAAGAGCACAGATGAACAACAGAATCTGGAAATTTCCACTTTCTTCTCTTTTAGAATTTTGAGTTTCACTTAATGTTCACTTTTTTGCATCACTTTGAATAAAAAGGTAAAATGGCACATTTCTTTCCATCTTTCTCTTAGATCTTGAGATAAGAGTAAAGATGTTCCTATGCAGCATTTTTCTTATCAAAGAAAACATGGGAAATGAGCTGTCTCATACTTTGGGCTATGGAAAGTGTTATGACTAATGTAGACATCCCTATCCTACTGTTTAACCAATGTTTCATGAAAGAATAGAAGCTGTATTCCATGTTCTGTGCTGTTTATGTACTTTAGTCATTTAGGAACTCTTCTTTTTACTGTTATTTTAAATTAATTATGTGCATTTTTACTTTTCATGTCAGCCTTCCAGTGTTCTTTTGGAAGAGGACTGTAAAACAGCAAGCTCAAATTCTGTTAAAAAAATTAAAGAAGCTTTTAGTGTAAGTTTTTGACTTTATACTCTTCAATGGTAGGTCTGACTTTTCATTCTATGTATACAGTACACACTGCCGTTTAAATAAGATGTTGTTAAATTTCATTTATAAGTGTAATTGCAGTTAAGTTCAGCATGTTGTGACTACATCAACGGGAAAAAATAGTTATTTGTACAGGTGTGGGCATGTATTACTTGTAAATTCTTACGGAGCCGGGGAAAAAAACCTTGGAATTATTTCAAGCAGGTTAAATTTATAGAAATGATACCAGTCTGACCTAAATACTGACACATTTCTGACAATTTTCTGACTTTTTTTCTGCAGGTTGTAGGAAGTGTTCTGTATTTTACCAATTTTTGTCTTGATAAACTGGGACAGCCTATATTAAATGAGAATCCACAGCTGACAGAAGGATGGGAAATACCTAAGTATCCTGTTTACTAAAACAAGGGGGTTTTTCCGTTTGTGAAATCTAAAGAATGCCAGTCGGTAAATTGAACTCAAATTTTGTTCAGTAGATTGTACATTTCTAGCAAAACCGTATCAGTTGTTACAGATTAAAAGTTTTAATGAAAAATTATACTCAAAACATACAAGTATTTTGATATGATTGGATCGCTGATTTTTGGAAGATTTATGCTTGGGAAGAGGGAACGCCTTATCCCCACAAATACATATTGTGCCTTTAGGAATTTCCTGGGCCAGTCTGCGGTCAGGTTTGGAATGACAGCTCATTCCGGATATGAATAAGCATTATCCCTCTGTAAAATCTGCTGTTTGGGAGAAGAAAAGGGCTTGTGAAACTCAAATTTGCTGTAAGGTATTTTTTTACAAACGTGGGAGCCAGAGGGAAGGTCTTTTAATAAAGTTTAATTATGGAATGCTCTTAACTTGCATCCATTTTAAAGTTGGTTTTCTTTACTGCTTATTAAAGCCAGTATTTGAAAGGTGGGATTGAGGGAAATTCTGGGAAAAGTGTTTTTTAATATTTTAGGCCTCCTTGATAAAAAGAAATTGGACAAGAAATTTCTCAAGTAATCGTATCTCCCCAGTTTTCCAGTATTGCTTCTGGCCTAGAAAGAGTCAGGACAAGAACCAGTTTCATAGTTAATTTCTGCAGTATCTAGTTATCAAGCTTGCAGTAAAGGTCGTTTCCTGGTGTTAAAAAATAACTTGTATCCGAGTGAAAATTTCTCATTTATAAGCTGGCTAACTTGGGTTTTGTTCTGCCTGCCTTTGACTGTGCTGTAATTTTACATGTAGAAAGCTGTCTCTGTTACAGTGCATTAAGTCAGTCCGTAATGACTCTCCAAATGATATTTGGGCTATCAACCTCTAGATGAAGGCAGTAGGTGGCTAACAGAGGAATTTCTCCTAAAATGCCAAGTTAAGTGTGGCTAAACTTTCGTGTCTGCCAGTTTAGCTTTGATACTGTTTTTCAGATGTGCTTACTGCATCTTTCTTTAGAGCTCCCATAGGCAACATTAAGCCTAAAATACACTTACTTCTGGGTGAAATGGTGTATCTAGTACCATGCTTCTAAATGAAGTACTGCAATCAGTTAACACGTCAGTTCAACTAATATCTGGCATCTGCTTTTCTTTTTAAAAGCAACTGTTAGATTCTGGAAACTGCTGTGCTTCTGAACTCTCATGAACCTCTTAGTCGTTACCATGGCAGTTCACTTGTGGCCCTCTTGCCTTCTCGTATGTTTTTAGACAAATGGGCAGAGCAGCTGACACGTTGCAGTCCAAAACCAAACACAAGTGGTATGATATGACCTGTCTCCACCTACTTGAGAGTTAAATTTTTGAAATTCTACCAAAGTATGTTATTAATAAGGCTGCCGTGAAGCACATCAGAATTATTAGCTTGAAACTTCTGCCTATAAGTAAGAGGATGGTAGTTCTATCAAGTGCTGATAAAGAACAGAATTGGTTCATGGATAGAAATTGGGTAGGAGGAAACAATGTAAGTCTATTTTAGCAAATAGTTTATAATAGATATAGTTTTATAGTTTATACTGTAGACTTCATATCAAGGATCCATCTGTAACTTAAATCCAGAAGAGTCAATATTCTAGTCAAAACACTATTAGGTTTTCAATGATATTTATACAAGATTGAAATTTTGCTTCATCCAGTAGCAGTTCCTTATTGAAATCTAAAGATACCAGCAAGTTTTCAGCCAGATTCTCTCCCTAGATGGACAAGAAATACAAGTAAAACCAAAAAGGTTTGTATTATTCTTCAATATAAAGTTTTGAGCTGAAAAGTTCCGATGTACGCTGTGATTATTCCCCAGTATACTAAACCCTTGAACATACTTGAGCAATGAGTTTAAATTAAGTAAAGCAGTGTGGAGCTTTACAGTCAGCGGGTCTCTCTTGTGTATTGACTTTCTTCAGGAAGGGCCTAAAATCAATGTGTCAAAACTTGCAGAAGTTTATGCTCAGTTCTTCTGTTGTTTGCCTCTTTAGTGATTGCTTTGTCATTCTTGCACTGGTGTACTATCATCATTCTTATTGTTTTGTAGAACAATTCCTGCCTGATTTATTTTATAGGCTTTTAAGACAGACTGATCTTGAATTTGATTGTGTAGCTTTTATGGGAGGTAAAATGTAAAGCAAAGAGTTCCCTACTGACAGCTTGTGTGGTCTTCACAGTGTCTAAAGTCACTGATTTCAGATGCAATGAAAACAAGGCAAGCTTTTAAGTAGGAATTTCAAAGTTAAAGGGGCATGCTGCGTTAAACTCTGGTTTGATTAGAAGTACTACCACCTTTGATTGATGGTAGCAGGTTGAAAGGTTGTGCTCATGATATGTGTTTGTGATAACGTGTTTGGATGACCGTGGAAGGTTTCTGTTTGAATACTATGTAAAGATGAAGCAGAAGATGCGCTTTACTTTATCTTAATAGAGGCTTCAAGAGCTTGGAGTATGTGCGTGGGGGGGGCTTTCCCTGGACACTCATCCTTGTGTCACATTTTTGTCTCCCACTTCTAGTTCCCATCCTAATTAGGTAAAAACAAATGTTCAGACCTGGTCTGATCTCCTAGCTGACCCAGCTTTGATTAAGGAACTGGATTGGAGATCTGAGATCCAATCTAAATTATTCTATGACTGTTCTATTCCCTCTTAAGGAATAGATGTCTATGATACAGGTTATAAAAGCTCAATTTCTGTCTGGAAGTACTACTTTTCCACTGTAATTTTAGTTCTCTTTCTTTGTTTCCTTTCTCTCCACATGCTGTCGTGTATTCTCCCTCCCTCTCAATGCTGTGCCTGTGTTCGCTGGTTTCTTATGTTCTTGTTAGGACTGTGAAATAAACAATATTTGCTTACTCTGTATTGAAGGTTTACATTTAGTAGTCAATTGAAGAGAAGCAGAAGATAGCATGTGAAATCAGCAAGCAATGCTTACATTTTTTTCTTTCTAAGTCTAAAACTAAAAATCTAACACGATTTAAAATAATTAGGTGCATTTAACGTTGCAGCATCATTTTCAGGCTTAATTTGTTGTGCGTTTTTTAAGCAGGCCAAAACCTCATTGTTTCAATTGTGGTTCTGAAGACCATCAAATGAAGGACTGTCCAAAGGTAAAGTCTACATCAGTATTCAAAAGACTGCTGCTCTCCAAGAAATGTTTTGGTGTAACTGCACCATTAAAAAAAAAAAAAAATTAGATGCATTGGGGTCAGGGTGGTTATTAATCTCTGATTTGATTATACTGTTCATACTTATAAATTCTAACGTTCTAAATCAACATAAATTAATTTTGTAGGATAAGGGTTTAAATGTCTCCTTTAATTTATGGAGGGACATTTTTCAGTTTGCACAGTCTTTCCTCCTGTTTTAGAGCGCTGCTAGCTCCAATGCAAATACTCATGCTTTTTTACTATGTAGTTTTCATTACAGCCGTGGTTGTACCACATGGCCGGGTGCTAGACGGTTGAGCATGCTGAGGGCAAAGTGTACCCGTTTTATGTTGGGTGAAGGAGTGCATAAATAGTAAATTGTCCAAATCTAAACTTCCCAATTATATTATCTTTAAGCCACGAAACGCAGCTCGTATAAGTGAGAAGAGAAAGGAGTTTCTGGAAGCTTGTGGTGAAGCGAGCAATCAGAATTTTCAGCAGCGTTATCATGCAGAAGAAGTAGAAGAGAGGTTTGGAAAATTTAAACCAGGAGTAATTAGGTATCTCTTTTCCTTCCATTAGCTGTTGCACTGCTTTTCTGGAATACCTTTTCCTGTTACTTTCCAGAGTTCTATAAGTCCATCTGCTCCTAATTATGGGTGTATTATGTTCGAATTTGTTGGCTAAATAAACTTTTGTTTAACAAATTGCACAGGTATTTTTCATGTGAAAACTCATTGCTAGCTTAATAGTCCTGCTCTTTCCCATGGCACTTTCCCTAATGTAGGGAGACAAATTTTACTCTTTGGCTAATCAAATTGCAAATATATTATGTTCCTAACAAACTAAATATGAATGCAAGAATGCAAGATTGAGCTTTGAGTGTCTTTTCCTCTCTACTCAAATGTTGAAAAAAAAAAATATATGATATATATGTGGCTGTAGCCGTCTCCAAAGAAATCATCAGTAAATTTAGTGTTGCATTAAGTTCCACCTTTCCTGTCATCATAGCTATAGTTAAGGCCATGAATCAGAAGTAACAAGTTGAGTAAGTTGTTCTCAATACAGAATTAATTCTCATAAAATCTTTAAGCGTGTGTACGCTTGTATGGGGAAATTAAAACATTAGAAGTTATCTTTAACATCAGACCTAAAATTGTTGTATCTGGGATTGACAGGCAACATAGTTTGAGTTAAACTAAGTTGCCTGAATTTGATAATTTAAATTTAAAATTCCACAAAATGTTCATAACTTCCTTTTGTCAGAACTCAATTATGGATTTTTACTGGAGGACATTTTGTTTTCTGTTTGTTTTCTTAACTTAGTGGGGAACTTCAAGATGCACTTGGTGTCACAGATAAGAGTCTTCCTCCATTTATATATCGCATGCGTCAGCTGGGTTATCCTCCAGGTTGGCTCAAGGAGGCGGAAATGGAGTACTCGGGGCTTGCGCTTTATGATGGAAAAGGTAAGGAATGTGTTGCAGGAATGCAGTTTTCAGTATGCAGGCTATTTACTAGCTTCGCCCTATTCAGGAGACAATAAAGTACCTAGTTTGTAAAACTTCATCTTCCTCATGGAAGAGTGAGAAAGTTGTAAATCAGGTTTTCTTTTCTAAAGTCATGTAAAAATACTCCCCTTTCATGTATCTATGCTGTGACAATGAAGCAACTTTAATGATGATTGTATTGCATAGATGAAGACTTGTCAGTGTTTTCATTCTAATTGAACCTTGATATTAGAATGTGGCGTTCCTGTGAAACTGTGCAAGGCAAATAGCCTGTTGTCAAATTTCTTCTTTTTTTTAATAAGCTTTGCTTTTCTTATGTTTTATGAAAGAAACCTTAATACTTTCTGAAGTTCAATAACTTTATAATAAGAGTAAGAAGACCGCCAGCAAGCAAAGAATACATTTTTTGATACCAAATTTATCAAGTAATTTACCAGATTTTTACTAATGACCAACATTTATGCTGCATCTCAGAGAACAGCTGTGATGCCAAATTCTGAGGCGAGTAATGCTAGATAAAGAGTAGTATTATAGGAGTAGTTAGGTTTTTTGGGGAAGCTTCATGCACGTGTCTGATAGATTTGGTTGCTGTTACTGCCTTTGTGGATTACAAAGCCTTCTATCAATACTTACGTTCCAAAAACCAAGACCTTGTTCTTAAATCCTGTGGATTTTTTCAGTAATGTTCTTAATTAGCATAAATAATAATTACATTTTGTTACAGATGGTGGTGGAACAGAAGATGAGGGATCTCATCAACCAAAACGCATCACTTACGATGTCTCGAAGTTGATAAACTATCCAGGCTTCAATATATCCACTCCGAGTGGGATCCCAGATGTAAGTGGCTCTCCTCTGCTTTCTAAACAACATGCAGAGTAACATTAATTGCTTCTAGTCGAGTTTAACGTTTAGTATTCTGCATCTGACAATTTTTGTTCAACAAGCTGGTTTTTTAAGCATCTGTTTTGGTGCTGGGGGCTGTTGAGTTAATTCACATGACACCTATCCATCCAGTAACTGTCACAACTCTTGTGGGTAGGGTCTGACAGTGCTTCTGTGCTGATTATTTCCATTATGGAACCAAGAGGAGTCTAGAAGGGTAGTTCATTTTTTTTTTAAACACAAAACTTCACACACAAATGCCTGTTTCTTCCATACATCTAAATTTTCTGAATGTTCTTGGAATTTGTTTCTTTTCCCTTGTAGGAATGGCAGATATTTGGTTCCATCCCCATGCAGCCATCTCAGCAGAAGGATGTTTTTGCTAACTACCTTTCGAATTTTCATGCGGTGAGTATGTCTCATTGTTATACGTAAAAAAAAAAAGTTGTCTAAGTGTAGCCAATGATGATCTCTTGTTTGTATCTTGTTTTTTCCACAAGGGGACAGACTTTCTTACTGACAGTACCAGGTGTGAAATGCTGATGCTTGGCTTCTCTGTTCTAACAAAAGAGAGCTTCGTGTTTAGAACAAATTCAGCAGATCCCAATTGTGCAATGTTTTATAAACAGTTGTGGAAAAGGCTGCTATAAACTTTTACAGCCTAAAAACAGTCTTAGTTCCAGACTTCCCAAGTAAGTGAAAAGCTTACTTGCCACAGTCATGATTTACAGTAATCTTATTATAGTGACTTGAGGAAACACATGATAGTCCTGGCCTGTTTCATTCTCAGATCTTCTCTAATGGGACTCTAACTTAGTGTTATCTACTGCAGAATACGTCCAGTTAAGGATGGAAGATGTATGCTCTGCTCTCGGTCGCAAAGTGTAATGCTTTGTGGAATTAAATGGTAAATTCTAAACCTGCCAGGAAGAGATGTGCAATACTTGTGCTGTGATGGTCTCATAAGATCTAGGTGTCCAGGTGGAAACTTGGTTGTAATTCTGTATTAGGAATGCACAGTCTTTTCTCTTGCCACTTAAAGCTGAACAAGATTACAGTTCTGTTCAGTTGCATTTAGTCTCTCAAACGTCAATATCTAGTTGACACGCTGGGTCAGCAAATGATTGCATACTTATGAAATTGCTTTAAATATGTTCTTATAGCTGGAAATGTTACCTTGTACAATTTAATACTAATTTCTTCTGTTTTTCTGGATAATTTCTCTTCAGCCAAGTCCAAAATCTAGCAATAAAAGGCCTGCATCCCAGTCAAGTTCTCATCATTCAAAGCGACCAAAAGAAGACAATTTGGAGGTACCAGCAACTGACATGGACCTAGATTCTGGTACACTTACTCTGCATTTTTTTTTTCCTAGTTTCCGTTTTTATTTTCAAAATAACTTGCTGTGAATTGAAATGTCAGTGTTCATAAAGAGAAACTAATGTGTTAGTATTCATTATGGTGGTAACTGATGTAACCGCTAACATATGCTTGCAGTGTCCTACTATAGTTGCATTTGGGCCTCTCTACAATAGGCTTTCTCTGTTGCTGTGATCGTCATGTCTTCCAGTACCAAGCAGGGAGGTTTCAGGTGTCCTCAGAGCAATTGGAATGTGAGGTTATAAATTCTGATCTCTTTACTTCAAGTGTATCCTAAAGAAACTTCTATTATGAAGACCTCCAAATCCTTAAATATTTGGATGAAATAATGTAGAAAGTTGCAAGCTCACAACTTCTTTAAAATGAGAACTTAACAGTGTTGGAATAGCTGGAGAAACCTCTAGCTTTCCTTTTCTGTCTCAGTGTGGAATAAGTTTGTTCTCAATACATTCAAGAGTATTTGATCTATTTTTTTTTCTCTTGACTGGCTAGCAGAGTTAATCCTGCAAAACATAGTTTCAATGGGTATTAAGGCCTTCAAAAAGTTTGTTCTATTTCAGCTGAAAACCAAGGATAAGAAGACATAAGCCTGCTAATTAATCAGAGCATTGGCACTTTGAATCTTGTTCTGTTCAGAGTTTAGATTCTAATTGATGTCTTTCAATCTGCTTCTAGATCTGGAAGTACCACAAAGATCTCAAACGCATAACAGTTTTCAGTTCCAACCTCCGCTGCCACCTGGATGTCCATCGATGTCAACTCCTCCTCCTTTACCACAAGGAACACCTCCACTAAAACTTACACCACCTCAACCTTCAACACCCGCCCCCCCTTCTCTTCCTAGGACTACTCCACCATCGAATCCTTCCGGTGATATTCCTCAGCCGAAAATAGTGGACTCAGTCATGGATGAGGATACTCTAACCTTGGAAGAGCTAGAGGAACAGCAGCGATTAATCTGGGCAGCACTAGAGCAGGCAGAAAGCACAAACAGTGACTCTGATATTCCTGTTGATACACCTTTAACTGGAAATTCTGTTACATCATCACCATCTAGGAACGAAGCAGATGTTGTTGCAGAAGTAAGGTCATCTGGTAAGGTGATTACAGTGGAAACTACGGTTTCTGACATCAGTGAACAGATACCAGAAAATGAACATTCTATAACTAGTCCTAGTCCAGGAGATACTTTACTTAACTTCAAGGAAAATCCTGATAATACGGATTCAGAAGGCTTGCTGGATAACACCGTGCCTGCTCCCAACCATGAGGTTAACGATGGAGAAAATACAGGTGGAGATAAAGTGGTCACAAGCACTGAATCATCTGCAAAAAACTCCAGTCTTGTTCCTGATATGAGCAAGTTTGCTGTAGGCATAACACCATTTGAATTTGAAAATATGGCAGAATCAACAGGTGTTTATCTACGAATAAGAAGCGTGTTAAAAAATTCCCCAAGAAACCAACAAAAGAAAAAGACTTCGTCTTAACTGGTCTTCCTTTGTTCCATTATGTCCAAATCCCTGCTTCCTTCTCTCGCCTCCTCTAATTTTACAAACTCAGATAACTTTCCTCATCCTTTTGTGGGAAGGAGAAAATCTAGACAAATACAGCTCTACCCCGTTCTTCCTTGGAATTGAAGTCAGTGCAGGGCTTCCCTATTGACCAGGACCACCAATGTGTTCAGAAAATATAGAAGAATTTTCCCAAATTGCATCCTTCCACTAAGGAATAACAGGACTGCTGGTTTGTTAAGAGCGTTTTACATGCAAATATACGAAACTCTAAAAAGAGGAGTTTGTGGTTTGCTGTTCATTACTTTGGCTAAGATTTATATAGTCCTTGAGTTTCAGGTGGATTGGTGATTTTTTTTATATCTGTCCTTTGTACAATAATCTGTACTTTATACATTTTGCTAATTATCCTGTAGATAAGTTTAATATATTCAGGATGTTTTTAAGAAGGTCTACATTAAGATTTCCCATGTTAAAATCCTCACAATTGGATGAAAATAATCAGGGATTACCAGCATTATCTTCACCGTTTCAAATATTTTTATAAGTTATTTATGTGGGTCAGTTTTAATTACCACTGTATCTTTTGTAACATCATCCTTCCTGTAAACTGGCTGTACATACCTGTTCATTGTTGTGTACAGAGGTTTAATAAATAAGCTTTTATATAAAGATTTTTTTAATTGGAGTCCTAAACCATCGAAGTACTGATTTTTGAAAATTAACTGCTGAAGAGAATTAGAAAAAGAAGCTGACTAAAATGTGGAGGAATAAAGTTATGTACTTTAGGAAGGTTCACAACTATTGGGTTCAGGTTTTTCATAATCAAGAAAGTTGTTCAAATTATTTTAGCTACTGAAATAGAACGTTGCCAGACATTCAGTTCTCATAATATGAAGAATTGCTTGCTTCTGAAAGCTTGAAAGTGTAATAATTCTGCTGATTATTTGTTCTAACACTCTTTTCCCTTCTTCTCTTAATTGTCTTCAGAGGGCCCTGTAGGTGGAATGGCTGTACATTATTTGCATTGCCAACAGAGGGACTACTAGATTGACTTAACAGTATTCGTTGGAGCTGGTAAAGCATTTGTTTGTCCTTGTATAAACGCAGGAAAAAAGTCTTCCTAGCCAAATGCGACACGTGGTAAACCAAAGTATATTCAAGTATCTAAGAAAAGACTTGTGAAGGGGGGATGTTCAGAGGTGTTTATAAAGATAACTTCAGAGATGGAACTTATTCTTTAAAATTCTCGGCTTTGCAGACAGTACTATTTCCCAAAGATCCTTATAATTTATAATATACCATATTAGTACACTCTGCATTTGAATGCTTCAAAGAATCCCAGACTTTTTGTAGTTCAAGCTTTTGCATTTATTTCCGTTTTTTGCTCCAAACTTTACAGGAAGGGAAAACCAAAGCGTGTTTATGTATGAAGTGCTCGTCTTCCAAGAGACTGAAAAAAGTTTTGCAGCACATACCAGTTCAGTTTATCTGGTTGCATGTCGAAAGTAGTGGTGAAGGTAAACGTTCGTCATATGTGCTAAAATGGAAGGCTTTTGCTTTTTTATCTTTTATAGGAGAAATAGTGTTGCTTTCTGTAACAGGAATTGATAAAAAATAATACGTTTTTTCCAGCTTCTACACACTTTACAAAGAAATGACTATTGGGAAGAGATCTTGTACTTTCTCCAAGCCGCCTCCTCCCACGGGGTTAAAGCTGGTAATGACAGTGTGCAGAAGCCATAGTGCTGCGTGCTGCATCCTCCGCATGTAGTTGATAATGGGATGCGGGGCATGAGGTAATGATTTCAAGCATACACACCTTTTGGGTGTGTTGAGGTGCTCATATTTTAAACATGCGGTTCTCTTTCCACACCTTGGAAGGTCTTTTTTTAATAGCTCTTATGAAATACTGCCTCTTCAGTAGGACAGGCAGCCTAAACTTTACAGGAGTACTTGTGTGCTTCTGTCTTGCTTACAGATGCCGCAAGATGAAAATCGTCTTTATGTGCTTAGTACCCTTTAGTGCTCTCTGTGTTTACAGTAAATTCATAATAAATCACCCTTACATCTAATGGATCAGAATAATTGAAGATAAGTCTTCAATGTTTGTACAGATTCTCAGACTTACCACTAAAGTAGCTGTTAACTTTATTGCTTCTAAGATTTATACCAAAGGTATTAGGGTAAGAGTAAAGTGAAGTCATTTCAGCAACACGGCTTTTAATGTAATGGCAAATTCTAGTTTAAATATGTTAAATTCTTAATTTTATAAAGCTTTGCATTTTAAATTGTTCAGCATTTTTTATTGCTTCAGATAGTCTTGTATTTGCTGCACATGAACTGCTTGGAGATATGGATCCCTTTCATTTTTAGAAGATGGTGTCTTCTAAAGCGAATCATATCTAAAGCAAATATTATCTGGGGGCAGCTGGGGCAGGAATGGACTGCGTGTGGGTCCACATGCTCTGTCCACTGAAATTTCTGTCCAAAGTGACTAGACTGCCTAGTTGTTCAAGTCAGTAAATGTTTTCATCCTTCGCGTGTGGTCTGCTACAACCGGAAGCACGCGACCCACACTGTCACACTTGCATACAGACATGAAGTAAAATTCTCACAACTGGGATTGTTCCTATTTAAGAATCTTGGGTTTTAACATCAAAAGGACTCTAGGCTTTTGTAAATACCGAGTTGTCTGTGTGCTCAGAATTATTTTTTATATTGCTTTTGTGCTTCTTTTGCAAAACTGTTAGCAGATGTTTAGACTTGCTCCTTTTAGTCTTGGTGTTTTCCCTGTCTGTCTTTCATTTGTTATTCTTTTGCCTTTCAAATTGTGAAGAAGACTTATAGAAGTTCCTTTTTTGTTCTTTTTTCTTAAAATAAGATTTTTGTAACACATATGTTTTGATGTCAGAAAAGCAGACAGCCTATGGCAGGAACTGTAATTTTTGCTTTTAGCTTGTAGTAATTGATTTGAAATAAGGATAATCATAAAAAATACTGGGCACTCAGAGGTATCTTTTACATAGCTCCTTTCAATCTCATCCTTCAAATTTTCCGTTCTGTGGAGGTGGCAGTCAGTGTGAGAAGATTGAGCAGAGCCAATGAGTAAAACTCCTACTGTATTTACCTCTGCTGTAAGACAGTTAATTAGGGGTGGGGAGTTATGCCTGTTGTTTCTTTCATGGTTAGGGACGTATTAATCTTTATCTCTTAGCTCTTTATCTATAGTTCAGTTTTCCTATCAAGTGCTATGCATTGTTGCTGCACTGAAGACTCTTGTAATTACCAAATTTCTTGAATCTCTCAGGTATAACTGTTCAAATTGGTTTTGTATATTGAAACTGCAATCAGATCACAATACAAGGTCTGAGAAAAAGCTGAATAGCAAAGTATTTCTGTTACTTCTAAATCACATTCCCATGGTGATGGGTGTGGCATAATAACCTAGATTAGAGTTTACTAAAATGTATGAGTAATAAAATTTGTAATGAGGTGGGTATAGTGTGAGCAGGCATCACTCAGATTTTCCCACAGATTCCTGTTGGCATAGTACTCATCTTTGTTTACAGCATTTGGAACAGTAAAAGTACTGAAAAATGCTTATGTGCATGTAAAAATATCTAATCTGTGCACAATAGTCAGGGTATCGGTCAGGTGACTAGTTGTCTCTTAAAAAGATTTTAATTTCTAACTTACATTTTTATAACCTAATTCACAGTGCTTAAAATGTCACAAAAAGAAAAATAGCTGAGATTCTAGAAGATACCTGAAAGGCGTGTTAGCTGCTAAGAAGAATTATTTTTACTACAAACTCTGTAAGGCAGGATAGCTGGGGGGAAAAAAAAAAAAAAACAAAACCCAAAGAGGAGGAAGAAGCTGAAATATAATTGAAGTGTTTCAGTGCATTGGTGGTTGCCATGGAACTCCATAGTACCTTCATTTTGTAACACGACTCTATTGCCTCTGGTAAGTAAATGCCATTGAAAATTGATGTTGTTCCTAAGAATACGTGGTAGAGTCATGCTTACATTTTGGGGGGTGGGAGGGGATGAGTCAGAGGTAGGAATTGGTCCAGATCCTTGGAGAAGTTTACAAACAGGATGTATTTAATAACACGGTAATTAACGTGTGACAATTGGACACTTCCTAAACTTCAGTTAACTACAAGCAACAAAGATTCGACATAGGGTTTTTTACAACATATATTTAGCTGTGATCCAGTGACTGAATAAAAATGTATTTACCCTTTCTTTAGAACTCAGCACTCTCCATAGGAACAAAAAACCCTTCTGCTTTGCTTCTCTGTAGGTGAGAATTCAGGTTTTGTTGGTATTTATGTAAGTGATAGAATGATTTGCATAGCCCACCTTTTTTCATAGACTGTGGTTTCTCAGTTATCTGTGAAACAAAACACTCATAATCGAGATGAGCATTAATGTTAAAAGTTAAGTACATTGTTTAAACAAACAGGCAGAAAGGATCCTTTAAAAACTGTCTGTTTAAATACTGTTCTCTCTTCTACCCATGTTGGGTAGAACAAATAACGTAAAGTTGGATGGAAGTTTGTCTTGTGTAGCACATCAGCAAAGCACATGGACTTGCAGACCTGTTTTGTACTGCTGCTGGTCATTCAGCTGACCTAGGGGAGGAAAACAGCAAGTGCGTGAGGGATGGAAGAGTTCTTGCAGCCTTTCAGTCCACTAAGCTGTGAAAGTAACTGTGATGTCTGCAGAATTTTTTTTTTAACTGTTGCACACATGATAAAAGGGCAGATTTTCATCTAGCATAACCTATCAGTCAAAGACTGACGGGTTTAGAGACATAAATTTAAAGCCAAAAAATAATAAGAGTAAGTATGAGGCTTCAGGATGCTAAATCTCTTTAGGTACAAGGCAGCTGTAAACAGATGAGCAAAATGTACTAGTCAGGTTAAAAGAGGAAGGGGGAATCCTGTTGTGTTTTTGCAAAACCAGAAACAACTACAGAAAATAATAGTGCAAGTTTCTTGGCTGGGATTTTTGACGCAGCACTTCTGTGTTTACTGCTTGCACTTTATTACAAGTTCTA
The DNA here is from genome assembly GCA_013400135.1 of Rhinoptilus africanus. Taxonomy (NCBI): domain Eukaryota; kingdom Metazoa; phylum Chordata; class Aves; order Charadriiformes; family Glareolidae; genus Rhinoptilus; species Rhinoptilus africanus. The sequence goes on from VXBO01003255.1 coordinate 46,336, forward strand.
CAAGAACAGCGCAAAGCTACAGCTCAGTTTCTATCTCAAGAGTAAGCCAACTTGTAGTGCAGTGCTCCGTTCTGGATACATGAGGCTAATGTTGCTTACGAAAACTTTTAATATGCATTGAACTGCATACGCTTGAAATCTGCCTACATGGTAACAAATTAACTGTGAGAAAATCAAATTAATGAAGGAAAATGACGGAAAACACCATACTTGAAGGAAAACACATCCTATATTAGCATCAGAACAATACAGAAAGCTCAAATCTACAGTACCAGAAACAAACACAAAGGTTCATAACTGTAGCTTTCAAGCCAACAGATATTTTGGACAAGTGTTCTGTAAAGTTAGTCCGACTCTGGATTTTATCCTAATTGCAATTCTTGTCCTGGGGATTATTTCCATAGTTAGGGGCTGCAGGGTCACTTTTTTGTTTCAAGCAATCATTTGCTGGCTCTGCGCTTCTAAATACAACCTGATATTTAAATCCTGAAGTCCTTATTCAGCTAAACTTTTGTCTGATTTTGCAGGGAGAAAGAAGGGTAGCTGTGCATGGATTCGAGTATCTTGTTTCAGCATCTGATGGCCATGGTAAGAGATTCTATTTAACATTTAGGAAGTGAAATTCTAACAAACATTGCTAAATGCTGATGTAGTTGAAACCCATTATTTGGAGGACTGCGTCACACCATTTTCTGCTTTACCATGCTGGAGTAACGCCAAAGAACGAAGCCAAAATGAAACACAAATTGCTATCAGTCTCCAGCAATGGAACTGCTTTCTCATCACCCTTTTGTTCGAATGGCATCATGCAGAAACTAAATGATCTGCGAGGCTGCAAACTGAGGCCTGCTTTGTGATGAATTCAGCAGTTACGGGCCGGCTCTGGCTGGGCTCTGTTGCCTGTTTGTAAGAGGTGAAGAAGTGAAGCAGAGGCGTTTGAATTCAGCCTTGAAAATTGCTATTAAATTGTTGATGGCGGCGCTGGAGCTGCTGCTGCAGCTGTTTAAACTTCAGCCACGGGCTCACGCCAGGTTCCGATGTGTTGCTTCACAAACACAACGAAAATTAAAACGCTCGGTACTTTAGAGAAACAACGATACATTTCTGGGCATCGGGACAAAAGGAAAATGGAGATAAGCAGACAGCAAAGTTCCTCGCTCGCTAAGAGCCAGAACCACCCTCTCCCCCCGCCCCATTCACGCCCGCTGCCGCAGCGCCTTCCCCGCTCCTCGGGCCCCCTCCCCGCTGCGGGCACCGGGGCGCCCCTCCGCACCGGGCCGCTCCCCCGGGCCGCCCGGCAAAGGCCGAGACCGCGGGGAGCCGCTCCTTCCCCCTCCGCCCGGGGGGCGGACAAAGCCGGGG
>VXBO01003255.1:48176-119580 GCA_013400135.1 Rhinoptilus africanus
TGGGGGGTGTCTCCGTGGGGTGCGAGGAGCGGGGGGGGGTCTGGAATGCGCTGGCAGCTCCGCTCTTGTCCCTAGAGGATGTCACGCTGAGCTTCGCGGTGGTGGCGGCTTGAGCGGGTGATTCCGGGGGGAAGGGGGCTGAGCACCTAATGCCGACCCGCAGATCCCACCGTCCTACGCCTCTATGCTGATACACTCATTAACCATTTGGTTTATAATTCACCTTGGCTGTTTTTTCTTTTGGCTTTGTGTCTGTCCCCCCGCGCTTGTGTTGTTTTCAGGGCCGGCGGTTTGCAGGTGAGCTGCTCTCGTGTCACCCCGCGGTTTCGGGGTGGCTCAGCCAGAGTTTACTGCCGTGTTTGTCGCCAGCGTTAGACCTGTGGGATCCCCGGGCAAAGGCTCGGGTCCCCTCCTGCTTTCCGCTATATCCCTGTACCTGAGGCGATTCAGTGTTCTCTTCTGTGCCTCAGCTGTCATGGGGCACAAGGTAATTGTTGCTGTTACACGTTAATGCGGCTCCTGCTGCATTAAATTCAGGAGTTAGTTTCCCCTTTCATTATAACATCTTTGCATATCTGTTTTAAAAGATAAAAATAAATAAAAGCAAACAAAAGTTAACACCACAAAAAAAAACCTCTTCCAAAGCATAGCACGGGGAAAAAAATTTAGTCTGTGACTATATATGTTCATGATTTAAAAACATGACTCTGAAATGAAGGCTCGTTCCTCCCCACCCCTTCACTCGCTCACTCACCCAGTGTGCTGGATGGGTAGGGTTTTATGGAAGTCCACAGGTTGCTTTGGGATCTTTGAGCAGAAAGATTTTAAGACACGTGATATCTGTATTGACATGTCGGAGGAAGAAAGAAAAGAGGTACAAAAGAGGAAATGCCTTTATGCCACGTGCTGCTTTGCAAAGAATTTTATTTAAAGAACAGAAATATGCATATAATTCTGAAGCTAGCAACGTCAGAGAGTGATTTTTCTTAAGTGTGTGTCTGTGTGCACCTGCCACAATGTGTAACAAGACAGCAAATTAGGTACGGCAGGGGAAAAGTAAATAACTTTCCCTCCCTCTCCCTCCCCCTTCACAGCAGCGTATCTTAGTCTAAGGAATGTGTAACTGTTCAGGTGCTGACAAAACTTCTTCGTTTACATAGCGAAAGTAGAATGACTGAAAAATGTGCAGAGGACTATTAGTTCTTGGTTTAAAATGACAAGATTTAAGGGTTCTCTTCCTGTCCATTCCTTACATGCACTAGATTTTCTGTCTGTGCTAAAGTGCACTAGAGCTTTGTGTGTGTTGAAGGGAGAGGGATGTGTTGGCTGAAGCAGAAAAGCTTGGAAATGGGATCTCAAATTTCCATATCTAGGGATACAGATTGAGATTTTATTTGGAAAAAAAAAATAGTTCTATATAATTTGTAGGATTTCTTTTAAAGAGAGGATCTCAACTTTCTAGTGAGGAGCAGAAAAACAACTGGTTTGCATCCTCATCACAGAGGTGTGCTGTAGGAAATAAATAACCTTTTTTCCGAATGTGATGGTACTGTAGGAAGGAACAGTGCTTATATATGCTGATGTCAATGACTTTGTAGAGCTCCTGTAGATTTCCTACGTTGTATTTGTTTATCATTTTCTGAGTGTGAATATCCAGGACAGCCTTTATTTATTTAGCTTGGGCAGATGGGATAATTCCTTTACTGCTCCTCCCTTTATCCTTTTAGCCCTGTTAAAGTTTTTCTTGGGAGCAACTGAGAATATTTCAAAGTAGGTCTTCCTTCAAAAGAGAGAGAGAGAGCGGTCTGTCTTGCCAATATGATTTTTCAAAACTGCTTTTCTTTTTCTCTCTAAAACATTCGGGTCAAATGTTAACTCCGTATGTTGAGTGCAAGTTTTCTAATGTTTGAACATGATGACCATGAATGAATGCAGCTCTTGTTTAATCTTTTGGCATTCCTTAGGGACTACTGGCTCTGCTGGCACGTATAAAAAGTAACGCACTGGAATCCGTATTGGACTGGCATGTTTAGAAATGCCTCAGATGGATGGTGTTTTGTTATTTCATGAAAGGCAATTATATACTGCATTAGCTGTAATCTCAGCTGCCCTCAGCTTGATGCCAGTTTCTGCTGGAGCAACCAGTCTGTTCTTGACCTGCAGAACTGAAGGCAGCTCTGTCAGCAGCGTGGTCCCTGGTGATGTCAAACATCTGTGCTTGTCCGGGTGTCTGTCCCCTACACACATTTATTTTTGCAGATACTGCTGCTCTTGCGTGTTATACAAACTCAGAAGGCTTTTGGGTGAATAGTACCATGTATTCTTTTAATTTATAAGATGTGCCTTCACTCTACTGTTTCAGGGAGAAACGCCATTAAAAGCTGTTCAGTTTTCCTGATTTTTATAATCTTACTCTCTATATTTTTAGCTTATTTTGAGGGGAAATTGCAAGGCAAAGAGGGAAACTTAGTATTTGATTGAGTTAGCTTACCTAATGCTCTGATTCTGCTTCTCTGCTTGACAGCAGCATCCACTCAATCACAGCAATATTTATCTAAGTTCTGTATTTGTACTTCTACTTTATGCCAGCCGTATAGCAGTCATGGTGCTAATTTAAAAGGCGAAGAACATGGACGGCTAAAAAGGGATTGCTGACTTGATATTTTCAAAGAGTGTGAAGCAGTTACAGTTTCACACAAGTCTATCAAAATTAAATCATTACTCTAAAGAGCAGCATCTTTGTTTCAGCTGCTTCAGTTGTAACTGTATTGGGGAGAAGCCCTGTGTCTTTGATTTATGTGCATTTGGTTTTGAGACAGACAGGAGATGGTATTTTCCTTCTCAAATTTTAATTTAAACTAGAACCCAAATAACTTAAACTTGATGCTCTACTATTCCAAAATCATAATTGTTATTGTGGACTGAATGCACTTACTGAGATGGTTGAAGTGCATTATCATCAGAAGTCGTCACTGTGCACAGTCAAAGAACTTATTCTTCGTGTTATCAGAACAGAGGGCTTTGGGGAAAGGCAAGAATTTCCTTGGAAAAATGTAGGAAAAGTAGTAAGTACTGATAGTGGGCTTACTAGAAGCTGTGACAATTATGTACTTTCTCGGGTGAAAACTTTCTCTACTTCTCAATCCTTGACTCATTCTGTAGAGAATGATGTGTGCTTAGGAGGATCATGTGCTTTCTGATCTTTTAATAGACTATAGCAGTGACATTTTCATAACGCGTGTGTGCAGCAGCGACTTGAAGTGTTAGATTTTACATCATATTTTCTGTGATTTTTTTCAAGCTTTTTAGCAGTGACCAGCTATTCATAAGGAATAATTAAAGATAGGAATATCTTAAAAAAATTGAACAGACTGTGTATAGAAATAGCAACATAGATTGAGAAAAAATTACTCACAAATTGCTAGCCCAAAATAATTTTTTACTGTTACATTCATCCTCTCTAATTTTTGTTTTGTATTCATCAGTCTGTCTTTGTGTTTCCATGGTTTGTTGCCTTTTTTTTTTACTGAGGATCTTGAGTCATTTAGGAATCTGATTGAGCATAGGGAGCTATAAGATAGTTAAGATGAGGTGACTTAAAATGTCCTTGATGCAGAATTCAAATCTATAATCAGAGCAGAAGCTTTAATGAATTGCCTTCCTCAAAGCATTGCTGTAATGTCTGACGGATGGTTCGAGGTCCTAAGCCTCTTACTATCTTTCGTCTGAATCATCTTGCTCTTAGTTCAGTTTCTTAGTTATAGGCATTTACCCTGCCTTTTCCCTTTCCCAAGCATATGCAGAGAGAATCCTGTTTATCCAGTTTGCAGAGAATATTGTACATTTTCCAAGGTAAAAAACCAGCCATGTATCTTATTTACTAACTTAGCAAGGTCACTAAAACTCTCTAATTTTCAGTGGATTTGCATCTTGTAATGGTGGCCTTCCTAACTGTATTATATTCAAATTTATATTATCTCCAAACACACTGATAACCTGCTGCTACCAGGTGTATCGATGGCAATCCTTTGGTTTTCCCATTTTGGTGTGATCTAAAGTCATTGGGAGAAACTCAAGACTATTTGAACACAAGTTTCCCTCCTGCTGGTTGGCCTACTTCCGCGAAACTTGTAATATAATATTTGTTTTTAGAAATCTCCTGCCTTTTATTTTATTTAGTTGAAATTACCCAGCAGGTTCAAAATCAAAGGAGAAATACAGATTTGTATGCAGGCCTGGCTGCCATAAAAGCCCTGATGCTGAAAGATAGTCTAGAAGTCTTTGGTCCTGAATATGCTATGGATCTGTAAACTCACACAGAAAATAGTTCAAGTCATCTCTATAACATAGAAATACAGCGTCCACTATCTGTCTCAGTTAAGAAATAAATCTAAAGTTGCTGATTGAGCTCTAGATCAGCCATGTCCTTAATGAGGGACAGCACTGTGAGGCATTTGGATTGATTCCCAAACAACAAATTCTGTTCTTCCTTGGTCCCCCTAAGTGTAGGAGAAAGCAGGAGTGTCTTCGGAGTTCTTAAGGAAACAGAGATTCACCCTTTGAAGTTACAGAAAACCCGCAGCTATTTATGGGGATGTCCTTACACTGTGGTGTGATGGTTGCTTGATAGTGGGACGAGTGATGACAAGGCATAGTGTTTGCATTACAGGCTTGGGTCTGTTTTGAATATCCTCTGGGTGCCTTTGTTTCACTGAACGTACTAGTTGCTTCAGACTAAGTAATGTTTATTTAAACAAATGCCCTCAAATAGAGTTGAAAGATTTTTCAGGTTCTCTGCTAGTTATCGTATAGATACGATTCAGCTTGGATAATTTGTCAGCCACTCTTTGTTTCAAGTTCTGTTCATCAGATCAACGACACTGTCAAAAGACATGTGTCATACCAGTGGGCGTACTTCCCAACTTACTGCAAGCTTTTGGGTTTGTATTTTTATGATAGCAAAAGTAAACTGTATTTTGAGTTAGACTAAAGACATGCTAAAACTTGCATGCAACAGTAATTTACTGGGGTAATCCTGGTAGTGACTTTGAAGGCACTTCAGAAGAGCAAAGGATTGCTTTCATTCTCTTAATAGTTATGCCTAGCTAAAATAAACAGAGATGCACTTCTTCAAGAATCTGTCACTTATAAAATTCATATTTGTGTTAAGGATACGGTATGAGAAACTTGAAGCTTTGTGGCTCATGTTGGATGAGTGTTTGTCTTTGTGAAGGGTCTACCTCTCTGGAATCCGTATGATGCTTATATTGGACTGGACTGGAATGAGCTGAAGTAGAATGCCTTAAGAAGAATGATCCGATACAAGCTAGGGGACATTCTTGCTTATTTTCTTAATAAATTTTTATTTCCTATACCAGTATCTGCAAACAACAGATCTGAGAGAAAGGTCTGGATTCTTTTTTTTTTTTCCCACCTGATCAGCTGAATTTTAAATACAAAATTTTTTATACCTTTAAAAGTGAGGTACAAAACACTGGTTCGATAGACACATAGCAGCCTATATATTTTGATTCTGGTGCTAAGCAGAGCATCTAGTAAGCCAAATAAATATGATCTGATGGCACAATGATAAACGTTGAATTAAATGATGCGTATTAATTTGGTGTCTTTTCTTATGGTAGTGATGTACCTGAAAAATATATTCAGATCATCGTGTTGCTTGATTAATTGACATTGAAATCTATGGGGTTTGGGAAACAAAATAAAACTGAAGTCCTGTTCTCAAATGCTCCTTTTCTTCTAATTGCTGTTTGTTGAATGAGTAATCAAATGTAGATTGCCTTATTCTATTGAAATTTTAAATTCCTAATTCTGTATAGTTTCTTTTATATATAAATTATTTCTTAAATTCTGTTCATTTCAATTTAAATGATGGTGAAGATGCTTCTGTAATCCCACAGTCTCTAATCGCTGAACAGTACAGTTGAATTCTTGAGCAATGTTAAGATAATCGATTTGGTTTAATGGTGACTGTGTAGAGGCTGTTACATCAGTACCATAATAATTTGCTGTTTGTGATTTGCTTTGTTATCAAATGCCTGCAGTGCTTTCTGCCTTGTTTCAGTCTGAACTTGCTACTCATTCAGTGAATGCTTTGGAGCTGACAAAATGTGTTGAATTTGCACTAAGTCCTGAGCATTAGATTCAGAGAGAAGTTCATTTGCTGTTTCAGTAATTGGCTTCCATGGCTAAATGCAAAAAGACCTTGATGTGAATGCATAGCTCCAAAATGGTTGTATTTAAGTAGCAAATGTCTGAGAATACAAAGTGTGCTGCATCATTACAGGAGAAGTTCTGAAAGTTAGTGCATGAAGGGTTCCAAGTCCGTCTCTTTGGTTTAACTACTTGTAATCGTTACAGAGCTGACTTTGAAGCTTAGTGTGACGTTTACAATGGATATTGTGTGCTGTGGAATTACTTCATTGTAGAGGTAACGCAATGCTTGCAAAATGGTGATTCAGTCTTTATGGTTGCCCAATATGAAGCATCTGTGGTACACCCAGAACGTGGCAGAGGAGTCATCGCATTCAGGAGGAGAATTGTTCCAGGACGTGGCTCATCTCACAAGCTGGATGTGCTGACATCTCAGTTTTCCAAAACATGAGAAATCTGGCTGCGTAATATGTAGCAGTGGAGGACTATACTGGTATTCCTCCTTGGAAGAAAACCAAGATGGCAACAGTAGGAAATGCTGTTTAGGGAGGGTGTGTGAGCCTGTCTGCTTTCTGCAGTTCGTCCTTTTGCTCTGCCTCATCCAGAATTGTTTCAGTAAGGATATTGGTGGGTATGTCCCAGTCTGGTAAGCTTGCGGACCCGCTGTGGATGAATTAATCTCATTTCTGTCTGGATGCAGTCCTGAGTGATGTGCTCTAGGCAGTCCTGCTTTGGCAGAGGAGTTGGACTAGATGATCTCTAGAGGTCCCTTCCAACTCTGAAATTCCGTGAACCTTCCAGAAGTTGGTCTCTGTGATCTACCACGTTCTTGCAGAGAGAGAGAAATATTCTTCAAGAGCTAGCAAGAAGCAAATAGCAGTGCAACGTGAAGGCATTTATTTTGTTCAAAGCCGAAATGTGGTTGTATTTCTAAATGGTGTGCCTATAAATTCAACTAAAAGCACTAGTTTAAGTGCTTTTGGAAATACACGTACTCACTTTTTACAGAGATGGAATACCAGACCAGGAGACTGCAAATACAACTTTTAGAGGTGTAATAAGAATTAGATACGAATCACACAGAAGATGCTTTAACATTTTGAGATTGCAATAATTTTAGGAGTTGTAAGCATTTGTAACTGTGAAGGGTCGGAGGTCTTAGAATAATTCATGGCCCAGAAGAGAAAACTTTCTGGGTTTGAAATTTCAAGTTACTTTCTCTAAACCATAGTCAGGATATTTGAGGAATGATTCATGAGCTTTTGAAAGCTTGGCAATAGCAGTATGAACATCAAGAGGATGAAACAGATGTTTTCAGAAATGCTGTTCAGGCTGCTCTTTCAAACATAGTGCTTCTTGTGGGGAGTTTGTTTTCTCTCAGGAAAGTGAAGTTAATGGATTGTGGTGGTCTCTGAAATGTATTTTCCATATATTTCAGGTGAAGGGATTTTCTGATTTATTTTGTACATGTTACATTTTCTTCATGGTATGATTAGAATTTGTTTTCTAGATACCTACTAGTTGACTGCAGCAGGGTTTGCCTACGATCTTCTCTGGTTACAGATCCCTGTGTGATTTTCAGCAGTTACCATTCTACACAATCCTCCTAGGATGTTTACTCTGTATCTGGTAATGTTTTTGTATTTTGCAAAGCGCTGGTATGCTTGGCAGAATTAACAAATTGAAGTAGTCTTTTTTTGGAGCTTAGAAATGTGTTGGCTCTGAAAGGCATTTTCCAACAGCATTTCGTCTCTTAATGGTGTTAACTAAGTTTAGTATTAGTCTTTTTAATTTGAAATATTTTTAAGAACTCGTGCATGACCGATAGCAGATGATCATCGATTAAAATAATTGTTTCACTTTATTATACAAATAAACCACAAAAGGAGTGTTCCAGCCTCAAAGTATGCTGCACAGTCAGACTGCGTGTGTCTGCATGCAGAAGACAGAGATTATACAGTCTGCTTTGAGTCAATTCAAACATTATGCTGCTCTGTTCTAGAATGTCCTCTTTGTTTCCCTACACATGGACAGACAACTTGCTTTTCTCCATGGAAACTCTGCATCTGTTCCATGGTAGTCGAAAGTAGTGATGTTAGCGAGTGTTTCTTCCTTAAATTGTCAAGTCATTGTTTCAAGTGTTTTATCAGATGAAACGTTTTACTTTTAATTGTGACACTACCTGTCCTGAGGAAGGAGAGTGTGGGGATGGCAGTGTGCTTGTCACATGTCAACTAAGCTTAAAGAACTATTGGTAATATTATGTTCTTGCATGACTATAGCATTCTTAAGTGGAGGGAGCTGAGGCTGTAACTTTTTTTCCTGTTTTCTCATGTAATTGTTTTTTTCAGTTCTTTTTGGAGTACTAGTTGTTGAAAATACAGTCTTGAAAGAAAGGCAGTGGATAACTTTTTTGCATTACAGGAATTCCTTTTTTCACAGTTGGGAAATATTGTGCTTTTAAATTCAAGGTTATATGGTTAAATTTTATTTAGTTATTTTTAATCTCAAATTGCCAGCAAAACTAATATCTATTATCAGATTAGTAGGATTTATTTTCTTAAACCGTGTAATGCATATTCATATTGTGTTTAAGATCTTTTTTTAATGCCCAATTATTGGTAGAATGTGTGGCTTTCTGAACACTTTAGTACATATCATCAGGCTCTTTCTGTGCATTTCCTTAGGTTCCAGATGTGACCTTTTGAAAAACATGCAGTTAATGTTACTGCCTATTGGTTATAAAGATTCTTTTTCAGGAAAGCTGAGACCAATTTAGGGAAGGAAAGAGACCAAATGGAGACAAGTAGCTTCTCTCTCTTGTGAGAACTAAAATGAGGTAATTGACATCTGGAGCCTGCTAGGAAATGCTGGAGTGCCTAATGCTTAAAATCACTTGATGTAAATTCATGGGCTTTCAGTGTTTTATGAACTGTATTAGGAAATGCTATAGTGAAGGTCCTGTCTCTTTCTAAGACCAAAAGTTGCATTTTCACTATTGCAATAAGGCAGAAATGCATTGCCTGTATTTTAGCAGTTTTTTAAGTTGAGCTACAACTTCAGTGACTCCGAAACCAGGGCACAAGGGATTGTGTTACTTCTGGCCTTGTTGAAGGCCTGTATATTGAGAAAAGCAAATGACACAGCAAATATATAAGCCATGACTGTGGAGAGCAAGATTAAAATATGAGTGAGTACCCTGAGCCAAGAAATGCAATATTAGAACATTCTAACTTTATATTAAGCAGAGGTGTGTTAAACATCTATTAGTAAATAATTATTTTAAACTAGCAAAACGTGATTTTAGGGGGTAATTTGGTGTTTGTTTTCTGTTAGTATACCTATCCTTGCACAATAATAGATGGTTACTGCCTGTATGGTGCTGGAATGCTCTTTGGGGGCAAAAAAAGATGTAGTATATGGAAAAGAGTGGTGGAATACTGTCGGACAGCTTCTAGCTTCCTGCTTTTAGAAGACCATCTTCCTTAAGGGGGACTTGACTTTGGCTCAGATGAGGTTGTTGAATTTCCATAAATTTGGTGTTTGGCACTGACAGAGAAGACTGTAAACTGGAAAGAACCAACCTTGATACTTCTCGCATTTCTGTATTTGCACGAAATCCTTCTTTGTTAGGTACAGTTTTTCTGTTTCACAGATTTTGATGGGTTAAGGAAAGTAACGGAGGCATGTGTGGAGACCCTGGCATTGGAGGAAGTAGGGCCTGGAGTGTGAGGAGGGATAGGTAGGTAGCATGTGCATAAGAGAAAACAGGAAGGCTGTTCAAGTCCTCCAGGAGTGAAGAGTAGGTTTAGAACACTTCTAAATCAAAATATGAAGAAATGTGATGCACTCCGATTTATCGGGGGGGCAGGTATGTAGTAGGAAGGGAAGAAAACAGCAGTGTTCCTGCCGTGTCCAGAGTGACATCTTCTCTAGTTGTTCTTCTGTATAACTGTGTGCCTCTCATTCTTTCACAGCTTAGTCATATTTCATGCATATCCTTCTGCTTTGATTTTAGCGAGCTAACTCTGCTTTCGTGTTCATGAATGTGAAAGCTCCCAGTTAAAAATTAATAGTAAACTGGCATGCATCTTGCAAAAACAATGGAGAAACCTTTTTCTTCAGTAGTCATAAGCAGGCAGATGGGTGGGTGACATACTTCTGGCAATGCTAGAAAAATGTTCAGCAGTCCTCACAGGGCTATTTCAGAGTTTTAATGCAGCACAACTGAAATTGTAGACATACACTATACAGCCAAGGTGGTAATTAATGCTTTTTAAAGTACATCATTTTTGCAGATTTCTTAGAAAATGGCTTGAATTTGGCATGACCAATCCTGAAATAGCAGAAGAAATGTTTCACTTTGTTATTTAGGTTAGTTTCTTCCTCCTCACCCTCCCCCCCTTCCACAGTGAATTGATTTTTTTAGGAGCACTAATGTGCTGGCTATTAATAATACATGAGGGGTAAAACTTATCCTGGTAGGTAAAAGACACGGCTGGCTTCTCTCCTTAGTCTTCCTTCCTGTAGCGTAGCAGCCTCTTCTGCAGTGGGGTTTGGTTTGCCCTTAAACCTACCGTACGCCCCGGGTGGGCACTGGGCGCTGCTAAGCGTGGCTTGGGGAAGTCTGGAGTTGGCCAGTGTGTCCTGATGAGGGGCAAAACACGAGTGAAGGGCAGAACTGAGACCCGCTTTGCAGTTCTCGTTTGTCATGTTCTGAGCAAACAGTTGAGCAAACAATCTATTGCTACATGTCTGTTTCCTTTTTATTTTTTTTCTTCAGGTGTTTGTTTAGATGTGTGCTTTTTTTTTTTTCCAAGTGGGCTAGCTTCCAAGTCAGAGCAGCGCTCTATCCTAGCAACGTAGGGAAGAATCCCTCCTCCTCTTCCCAGAGGAGCGGAGCTGGGGCACTGCGCTGGGGGCTGCGCACCAGTGTGTCTTGTGATCTAGAAGATCACATACAGCCAAGGTGGATTTTTACTTGTTAGTTTGTCATCATCTAAGTCTGTTGATCAGTCTTAATTTTTCAGTTCCGGTCCCTCTGAAAAACTTTATTCCTTTTATCCTGAAATTCCTGGTTCTCTTGATTTCTTGTGCATTTAGTCCTCGAGTCGCAAGTTGTTTTTGCTGGGATATTGCGACACTTGAAATATGTGACCGAAAACAGTAGTGTGCGCAGACTGGTTATATCTATGCGTAATGTTAGTAATGCTGTTAAGGGCTTTGTTTTTCTTTCTTAAAATAGCCTTTCAGTTTAAAGCTCAAGATGAATACAGCAGCATTCAGTGAAGTGAGTTATTTTGATGTTTTCGGTTCAGAGTTAGTGTCTTTTAGTAGGAAATGGCCTTTAAAAGATGAAGGGTTGGAAATGCTATCCTGAGGAATGCTTCTGGTTGTTATTGTAAAGCATCTTCTACCATGCATTAATGCACAGACGTGTATGTGTAGAAATTTCTTCTGCACAAGTTAAAATACTGATTTTTTTTAATTTAATGTCTAATATTTTTATATACAGGTTTATTCCAGAGGTGGAAAAACTAGAATAATATATTTTATCCATGTTCGGAAAAAGATAGCTGCTACAGACAAAGACGATTAACAGTGGTATTGCAAAAAGATGAGTATGTTAAAACCAAGTGGACTTAAGGCTCCTTCAAAGACCATCAAACATGGGGGTACATTGCTGAAAGCACCTGCACCTGTTGCAGCTGGTAAGGAATATTTAAATTAACTTTTCCCTTATTCGTCTTCTAACAGAAAGTACCTTGAAAACTATGAGTATACACTATTTTTACTATTTACACCAAGGTATTCTTGGTTGTATTTCTGATCTAACAAGTGATCAGGCAGCTTACCTTGGAAAAAAACTTGTCGTGATAAAAATGATTGGGCAGTTTTTGAGGTAAGGCTTCCAAAACCTGCATTAAATTAATCCAGTGTCTCCTTAGATTTTACATTATTCTAGAGATTACAGTGTTTTCATAAGTAAGAAAATTTGGAATGGTGCTCTTTATAGAAATCATGCTTTTTCAAATACTTGTTACATTGAAACTAAGCAAAGATGCTCTCCAGGTTATTAGTATTTTTCTTTTTCTACTGTGCTTGATTACAGCTCCAGCAGAAAAAGCAGCTTCCAGTGAAAAGGCCTCGAGCACAACCGCTGCAGATGCACATGAGGAGTTTGTGGATGATTTCAGAGTTGGGGAGCGCGTTTGGGTCAATGGAAACAAACCTGGCTTTATTCAGTTCCTTGGTGAAACCCAGTTTGCTCCAGGACAGTGGGCAGGGATCGTTCTAGATGAACCAATTGGTAAGAATGACGGCTCTGTGGCTGGAGTTCGCTATTTCCAGTGTGAACCCTTAAGGGGAATATTTACAAGACCATCAAAATTGACAAGAAAAGTGCTGACAGAAGATGAAGCCAATGGCACACAGACAGCTCATGCTTCTAGAGCTACGTCACCCATTTCCACATCAGCTGCTAGTATGGTGTCTTCGTCCACTGCTGCTCTTCCCCCTTCAGGAATTCCACAGAAAACTTCACCGCTTGCGGCTAAGGAACATTCAACTCCTTCTCAAATTAGCAATCTTTCAAAAACTGCAAGTGAATCCATATCAAATCTCTCTGAAGCCGGATCACTAAAGAAAGGAGAAAGGGAGCTCAAAATTGGAGATCGAGTTCTGGTAAGATTCCCCTACTGCCTCTCTGTCTGCTTTTCATTGATTAATAAACTGTAACTTTTTCTAATATTCAAAACTTTTCTACTGTTTCCTTGGTCAAAGCTAGAACATACATCTACATTACTTTCTTTTCGTTGAGTGTCTTCTGTAGACAAGCTCTTCGCATGCAGTTTTGCACACTGTAGGAAGATCTTTGCATTACCAAGATAAAATGGTTAATTCGGCAGCTTTTAATCTGTTGTGTTTTGCCAGTGCTTAAAAAAGCCATTTGGTCTTTAAGAGCGTATTTGTAGCTTATCTTTCCCTAACTTGAAGAACTACAGTCACGCTAAATAAAAACCAAGCTTGTGAGATTTCCATGCAGCTCTTTTGCCGTATTGAGGGCTATGTCTTTAGAAAGCTAACAGTTCAATAATTGATTGTTCCCCTGAGTTGTGATAGGCAGCAACAGAAGTAGTCACATAATGCCACTGATCACCCAGGAATTACGTGTTCTGTTGGTAATGTGCCATGTTACTTGGCTGCCCTTCCTAAATTCAGAACCATAAATGCTTCTGCTGATGTATCATTTCACTCTTTTAAAAGGGAGTTAAGTTTTGTTAGTTTAAACGTTTTTAAAAAAATAATTACGTTGTATACCTTTTATATTTGGATCAATGTAATAGACCATGGGTCATTTTTGATAACTGATTGACATACACCTACTAAGAAAAGTGGGAAACTGCCTTGAAACGTTAGTCTTTGCTTGAAAAGGTAGTAGAAAGCTGGTGATACATTGTTTATGTTGTATTCTTTATTTAAAGGCTATGTATGTAGCCTTCAAATATAACCAGAATGATATTTGTATGTCCACCAGATCTCAATCACAGATCTGATTTTAGCTTTTAATTACTTCCATGGGTCATTAAGCTGGAGAATTGTCTTACTCTTATTTTGATACAATATCTTTTTATTTACAATATAATTTTAAAAATCTCCATTAGGTATAAACAAGGACAGGAATGAAGGCTCTGATGTAAAAAATATTTCTGGGTTTACTGTAAGAATGTTCCGTAGGAAAAATCTAATGGATTTTATTATTTGTCCTGCATGGCACACCTTCTCCCTCCCCTCCGCCCCCAGTGATTCTGCAGTGAAGGTGGATTGGTTAATTTTGGGGGGGTTTTTTTTGTTTGTAAGGAAGAATTGGACTGTTATTTCTGAATAAAAAGAGCTTAAAACATAGTGCCAAGTTGAAGACAGTGCAAAGGAAACGAAGGTGAAGTGAGGGCAGGGTTTGTCTGACAGCTAGAGTTGGGCTGGGATGTGTTTTCTTGGAGTGGCAATGGAAACAAAGATTTACCATTTATCCCTAGCTATTTCTGTCAGCGACTAGCGCCCTGTCATCTTCCAGTCAGTGTCAGGTTTTTAACCACTTCTTTGCCTTTTTCTGAGGGAGCTTTGTGAGATCTGCGATACCCTCTTTGGGTGGGAAAATCCTCTGATGCCTGTGAAGGCATCGCTCTAACTTTCCTGTATCTTATTACTGCAAATTGCAGAAGCAGCATATCCTAAGTGCCTCAGTTTGATAGAAGTAAGGTCCCAAATTCTGTTTGTTAAGTATGACAGATTAAACTTAGTATTTCATCCTCCTTATTTCCTCTGTTTGCCCTGTCTTCCTGTTGAATCATCAAATTGTAGTTTGAGGTTTTGGGGTGATTCCTAGCACAGCATGTCAGTGATGCCTCTCTGTAGTTTATATGCCATTATAAGACAGTGTGTGCACAGGAGTATGAACGTTAAATGGACAGGATTCTCGTCTGCTGGTTTTTAACTCTTTTGGGTGCCATGCTAATTTTTTGTAGTAGATCCCAGACTCCGCTGATGTCATGTCTAATAATAATTTAGATGTAAATATCTTAAATCACCAGGTTAGTGCAAATAATAGTAAACTTGGCTGAATAATCCATTCATCTGTGAATATTTTTTTTTTTTCTCTGCCGCTGAAATCCTGTCTGGCACTATAGACTATGGAATTGAGCTATTACTGAGTGATTGCTGGGAACTCTCCTCGGAGCCTACAGCTGGCACCGGTGGTTGTGAAAGACCTGCCTGTCACTTAGGGTAGCTTGCCCAGCCATTCCTTCTCTGTCAAAGGTACAAATGCAACTGGACTCCTCCATGTCATTTGTTCTTTATTTACACTGACAGCAGTACCTTTTCAGTAATACATAACACAGGAGGATGAAAGGCTTGATAGAATTTAAGTCCCACTTCAGCACAGAATTTCCCCTCTAAGTGTCAATGTAGTGTTGTAGGCCTAAGATGTGCAATGGATGGTCAGGCTGGAGCCTAACTTTAGCGACTAAACACTGCCTGTATTCATCAGTTCTTGCAGTTTGGACGGACTGCTATTGAATACTGTGTGAAGGTTCTTAGTAATAGCAATGCTGTGATGATTATGGATGTACTGGGAACACAACTGCTAGGAATTGCGTCTTGAAAACAGTGAGCCTCCAGCAGCATAGAATTGCAGTTCAGAGGAAGAATGAATTCGTGATAGACAAAAGCTCATTTGGGAGTCTTATTAAAATGCTTAACTGGAAAAGTATGTCCTTAAGGGCAGATTCCTAGATGGGTAAGACATAGCTCGTCAGCTAAGATTACATTCCAGAATGGACTTCAGATGTGGCTCAACTTTGTTGATCTTGGTGTGTGATCTTAGGGTGTGGAGTGTTACACTGGAGTATTTCAATCTGTTAAATTTTTCCCTCTAACTTTTATTTTCGAACATACTTAATAGAAGTTACCTTGAATTGATCTGTTCTTTTTTTTTTATATTTTTTTTATTGTTGGCAACTGACTGCAAAATCATACATTTTTTTTTTCTGCCCGGTCTGGGTTATGAGGAAACAAGAGGCCATTCTGACAACTGTTTACACATCAGAGAAATGCATTTACCAATTCGCACCTCAACTGGGCTTCCTTTTTGCATTACATGAATGTAAATTTCCAGAAGTTTGATGAACCTGAAGTGTTGGGTTCAAAGCATTTCAGGCTTGACAAACTGACATTTCCCAAGAGCTAAGCTTTGTTGGAACATTTTTCGGTTCCTACTGAAATGTGAGTACTATTCCGCTACATGAAAAGAAGCTGTAAACGCTTCACAGTTGCTTCTGCGTTCTGTCACAGCAAACTACTGTGGCAGATGTTCGGAGCCAGTGGTGTTGGGATGAGTTTGTTGATTACAGGCTGATAAAGAAATCTTGAAGAGCCGATTAAAGCTGTAGTGCATGGTCTGTATTCTTCTGTGTAGACAGCAAAAATACCTTCAACTTATTTTCTTGCTCATTTGATCTCTAATTGTTTCACCAGTCTTTTGTGCACTTACAGTTAGAATTACCTACTGCTACGTGGTCCCATGCGTGGAGCGCACCCAAACTTCTATGGGAGAGCTGGTGTCCTTAAATAATACATAGATTTAGTAACAAAGGAAATTTCCAGTGTATGTATTTATTCCTGATTTATTTGGATACAAAGTCAGGTGCCCTACGGGATCTTTCCTTAATTCAGATAAAATTAGGAAGAATAGTGGTTAAATACAAACTAAGGGTTTAGGACACTCATTCAAATGCTTCTCAGAGAAAAGAAATTCCACTGTGAAAAACAAGTGGAGTTGTGAATGATTCTCAAATGTGGGCTTGCTTTAGGGTATCTCCTGTGAGGTTGTGCTGGACTGTGCAGTAGATGTGGAGATGGCAAGGGGCAGTTTAGGCTGGACATTAGGAAGCATTTCTTTACCAAGGGGGTGGTCAAACACTAGAACAAGCTTCCCAGAGAGGTGACTGGTGCCCAAAGCCTGTCAGTTACATGGTATGTCAACTGAGTTGTGTTCCTGTGGGTGACTGCAGAAAAATACTTTGCTGCAACAGTCAGATACAACTTTTTTTTTTTACCCCTCAATTTGAACAAGACATGTTCTAGGCTGTTAAATCAGGTTGTAAACATCAGAAAAATAGCTCATGTTAGACATCAATGTACGCAAGAGAAATGGAATAATCATGGAGAAAATCACATTGACCAGTTTTAATAAAAGTTCTTTTTCTTGAGATTCTGGAGGAGTCAAAACAAATCAAAAGCAAATCAAACAAAGTGAAGTCAATACATATATTATACCCCAAAAAGGATATTCCAGTGCAAAGGGAGACATCCTTTAGATTTTTCTATGTATTCTTTCTCAAAGGCGATTAGGCTAAAACAGCACACGAGCCCTCTGCTCTCTTGGAAATCTCTGATAAGAAGTCTGTCTCCCTCAAATCCCCATGTACCTGAGCCATATTCAGCAAGCATGTGCTTAATTGCCTGATTGACTTGAAGCTGAGCAGTAATTTTCCTTTCGCTATCAAGTATTATTTCATGTTAATATGTAGAAATGTTGAAAATACAGAAGATAAGGTATGTGTTTAAAAGAATTGCGGTTTCTGATATGTAACTACTTATTATTCAGCTTTTCATTTGTTGCATTGATGTGTAACTTTTGCTGGAAAAAAAATAACATGGTTAAACCAAAGAAAAAGATATTAATGTAAAGAGTAATTCAAATATCTCTGTATTAACCATAATTTCCATTCTTAACATCTGAAGTACGTTCTGGAATCTGGATGTGATTTAGTTGTTGGAGGGAAGACATTAACCCTGGGCAGCCTGATCCTGTTTGGGGATTGCTGAGAAGTAGGAAATGTTGATGTGACAATCTGCGCTTCCTTCCTTGCCCTCGTCCAGCCTCTTCTGGGTTAATGACAGAGTGCGAGATCTTTAACGCAAGTGTAGTTGATTTGCCTGCTGAAAATTAGGCATTTGAGCGTTTTGAACCTTGTGTGCAAAAAGCAATCCAGTGGAAGTGTTGTCGCAGGGTACTAAACCAGATGGGGGAAGAATAACTGAAAACTAATTCAGAAAACAAATTAGTTTCAGGCTAAGCCAGTTTCCGCTTCCTGTGTGAGTTGCAGCCAGAGAACCTGTTTGCCTTGGTATTGCAAACACTTAGGATTTCTTAAGAGTCCAATGCAAAGTTGATTTAAAAACCAAACAAACCCCCCTGAACTAACCAAGGAGGCAAACCCAACTTGTTGAAATAAAAAGGGGAAACCTGCTCTGTGTGACAACCGTTGCACCTACCAAAAGTTGAAGCAGCTTTGAGAGCATCTTGGGCTTTTTCCTGGAGGGAGCAGATGCTGTGTTTTAAATAAATAAATAAAAATCTTATCAACCTAAGGGGCCTTAGCCTTCTCAAGGGATTAAAGTGCTTTCATTCATTATACCGGTTACAGCTTCTTCATGGTCTGACAAATCTGATGCTTCTGGAGCTGAGCTGTAAAGCTGTAACTTGGGCCTCCGTCCATATGTTCACAAAAGGTTACAAACTAGATTTACAGGCAGATGCTGATGTGGCCTTTTTGCGAAGTTATTCTCCATGCATATGTAACGCCTCATTTCTTCTTATGGTCTGTTTTACGCTGCTCACTGTAAGTTACTTCTTGCTTTGTTTATTTCTTACTAAGTTCTTTAGTGATGTAATAGACAAAGACTGATAGGAGATTATTGTCAGATTTGTTTCCACCCATGTAACCTATCTCCAAGTAAACATGACGTAAGTCTGTCAGCTGATTAAATTCCAGCGCTTTTAAAAGCAACAAAGGGGAAAAGAAACTTCACGTGTAGAGAGAAGTTTCTCCCTTGAGAAATAATCCTGCATTAACCACATAGTATTTTTAAGTTTTCCATTTTCTGTAACGTTCTGAATAGAAAATGCACTTCTGAGTTTAGTCTATTTAATAGTCTATTGACTATTATCCATAATAGTTTCTTAGTTTGTCTTAGAAAAATAGTATTAAGGGTTAGAAAATTGTTAGAAAACCAGTATTTAACTGTTAGAAAATTCATTGGCATTGTTACAGTTAAAGCAATGCAAAAAAATGTTACCACAATGCATATGAGGATAGAAAAGGAAGAAAAATTGGGAAGTTGAGAGCATGGAGCAGTGTGCTCCGCTGGGGCTTTCCCTCTCCTGAGCCTCCTGCTTTGTAACTGCAAATGTCCCGCAGTGTTTAGCTGCTCAGTCGCGCTTTTGCTTTATCCTTAAGCTGAGTTGACTGCAAGGTATTTTGATGGCTTTGTCATGTTAAGTCAAGGATGAAGGTAATTCTTATATTTATGTATGTATATTTAGACGTAGTATTTTGGATGCTGTAAGGTGTAATGCAGATTAGACTGTGACATGGTTGCTGCAGCATGAAATTATATATATGAGAGTACTGCTGAAGGATAGCGGGTATCCAAAGGCTCTGGCTGTAATTCATTACCTGGGTGATTTTCTCTGCGCAAACTGCTGCTTTCTTTTAATCTTACTTTCAAGCTTTTTTCAGGTCACATTGTTATCAGTCTGCTCAAATAAGGTGTTAAATTTATCTTATTGAAGCAAGGTGTGAGTTGTGTCTAACTGTGAGTCATTTTGTTTTGGCAACTCCTTATTTAACTTAAAATTGCATGTGAGCTACTGGGATATAATGGCGGCAATAGGTGGCTTCTCCTCATGCTTTTTTAATACTTTCTTCATGCAAGACTTGTTCTTTTTTTTTTCCCTCTCTTGTGTGTGGACTCCCTGTCTCACTCTCCCTCCCCCTGCCTTCCCAAGGGGACTGATCTCCAGGAACATGTTGTCCGTGCTCATTTCAACACAGGATGGGAGAAAGAACAATTTATTTATTTACTAATTTTAGTCTTTACCTCTACTTTTTTTTTGTGGTGGCAAATTCATGTGTGGCTTTCGCAGTACGGAATTGCTGTTAGTTCTTTTGCATTGCGCCCTTTGTGACTGAATGAGTTGACTGAATGAATTGAAAACCTCAATAGCACGTAATTTTTCATTATTAAACTCTTTCCTTCTGGAAGTGAAGGATTGTGTGATAGGACTGTGTATTACTGTCTTATTGCATATTAGTTCTTTCTACCATTTTGGCCTTGCTGTTGAACTTGATAGTCAACGGCAACCAAATCAAGTAGAAACAGAGAGGTTTCAAAGATAAGTTCTTACAACTTTCATGGAAACCACAATAGTAGGTAGAGAATCTAAACACCACTTTTGGAAAAGCTGCAATTTGCCTTCACAGATTTTTGCACATCAGAAAAGCCACACGACGAAGGTCTTGTCTAAATACTGTTCCCATCAATAGAAATAGCTGTAGTCACTCTTGCATTTTTAGGTTGCAAAGTCACTTGGCCATAATATCCAATGCCACAGGAAAACTGACATCATTAATCCTGCCATTCACAGAATTGCTGCTTTGAAAAATCTATATTAGGGAGGCCAGTTTAAAGTTTAGTAAATACTCTAGCACCCTTCCAGTCATGCCTTCATCAAGTGTTGGATGTTTTGCAGATGTTTCTAAAAGGGAATAGGATAATCTGAAGGTAAACTGTCTAAAACCAAGAAAAAAAACAGGTAAAAGCTGACAGAGGAACCAGGTGTTGACAAACTAAAACATGGCAGTTTTGAAAAACACATTATAGTTCCTTCTTTGAAACTATAGTGTGATTGTGTGGTGGGATTTTATTTTTTTTTTCTTAGTTTGAATACTAGCAGTCTGACTTCAAAATTAGCACTGGGCTTTATTGATATATTTAAGAACTGGGCAATGGATGGCAAACACCCACCCCACAGAAGAAGGTGCCTCTCTTGGTACCACCGTTGGATGTGGTCACTAATGGGGTTTTTCTTTGAGCTAATCTAGTGCTAATACTATTCAGTGCTTTGATCTGTGCTCTGGAAGTTATTGTAAATCATTCCTGATGAAATCTCTGGCCAGTCAGAGGGGTAAATAACATCACGCGTGGAGCAGTCCAGAGGGACTTGTTATTTCATCTCCAGCAGGTCAAGCTGTTGGTTGCATTTGGCATTCAATGGCAGAGTTTATAAGCCAGAGAGTGAGAGCATAAGCTGTGTAAAGGCTGTCTGCTGGAGAGACCAGTGACTGAAGAAGATCCAGGAGCTAAAAGTACTGAAGAGGAGCTCGTGGGTTGATGCGAGAGAGGGATCAATGAAAACCCAGGATGCTCCAAGGGGTGCTGACAGTGCTTTTGCTCAGTACTCAAATATTCTATGTAGTTACGTCCCTAGTTATTTGAAAAGCCCATTGGAACCATTGGCGAGAATTCTGAACACAGCTGCAAAATGACTCAAGCAAGAGAAAGTATCTTGCAATAAAAGATTGGAAGAACTCAATCTGTTTAATTTACGAAGGGAAAAATTGAGGTGTCTGGCTTAAAACCTGTGTGTTCCTGCCTGGTGAATGCCAGTTGCTGAAGAGCTCTATAATCTTCTAAATAAAAGCATAATGAGAGTCAGTGGCTAGAAGCCACAGTCAAATTTATTTCAAATTTAAATATGTTTCTAACAATGGAGTGATTAACTATGAAAATAGACTGTCAGTGGAATCATGTTTTCTGATGGATATCAGCTCTGATCTGAAAACATCAACACACAGAGCTTAGCTCAGTATAGTTTCAGGGTTAATTACAGATGTAACTGGGTGAAGTGTGAAGACCTGTTTCAGGAGAGCCACAGGAGATGATCTGATGGTTCCCTCTGGCCTTGAATGGGTGAGCGAATCCATTAAATACAGTAGCTTTTGCCAGCTGGAAACAGTTCCTCTAAATCTTGAGAAACAAGAGAAAGAAGATCCTGGTGAGTTGATCACAGGTTTTTCAAAAGCAGTGTTTGTGTGTCTTGATTTATTTTATTTTTTTGGTTTTTCAAGAGTTGCATATTATGGGTGCAGTGGTTCAAACGGTCCTGAAAATGCCCTGTCCATGGGAGAAACACAGAAATACCCAAGTGATGCTTTTCAGGAGTCGCCATAACTAAGTGCTTGGGCACAAGCGGGGACAGGGCAATTGTTATTTCCCTTTTAACTCCGCTCAACTGGTCAGAGTAAGTGATACTATCCTACTGACAAGGCTCCAGACAGCGCCTATCCTCTTTTCAGAGCGATCTGTATTTTTCAAAGACTACTGTTTAAATAAGCAGCCTTGGTTTTTAGGCCATCTTTTTCTTTTCTGGAATACAGTGGTTTATTTGTTTCCTACTTCTACTTATCTTTGGAAATGCAGCTCTGCAAAGGTTCTCACAAAGTTGGAAGTGCTCATCCTGATGTGCTTTAATCAGGAAGTTTTTTAACTGCTCCAGGTTTGCAAACCCATTTTGCTACTTCACTTTACATTGCAGCAAATAAATGTAAGCTTAGTTATAATTTCATAAATGGAATTTAATCACTTTTCCCATGTGTTTGACATAACACTAGTGAATTCCAAGCAAATTTCCTCCCCCCACAATGACCTACATCCTAACCTAGATTCTCTCGTATATTATTGCTTGATATTTTACAGCTTGACCATACTGAGTGTGATAACTGACTAAAAAAACGTCTGGCAGTTCTTTTCTCTCATCTATTATTTAGCGACCTGCCTTAGTGTGAATGAAGGTCAGGGAAAACTGTCTTCGTGGTAGGGATGACCCATTTTTCTATATAACTTTTAGAAACTTTTTAATAAACTCTCTTTCCTGTTTCTTTTAAAAACTGGGCTTTTTCTTTTTTTTTTTTTCTTCCCAGTCCTTCCTGCAGTATTGGGAAATAGATCCACTGGCAAATACAGCTATTTTGGGGTTTGGGGTATTTTTTTGCTATAGTTATAATAAATTTAAAATTTTTTTTTCTGTAATTCTATAATAAATGCTATAATCCTGTAAGAACAATTATTTTTTCTAATTGGCATATACAGTTTACTGTAATCATGTCTTAATTTAAGCATAAGTCTGTGTATGTACAGCAACTTCTACGCATGGCAAAGCCTTTACCATACTGTGTGGTGCAGTCCCACCCCGTGTTGTACTGCCAAGGGAATAAGTGATTCTTTTCTTAAATGCTTTCAAGGTAGGGGTGTTGTCACATGCAGGGTACTTAATTGCAGCTGGAGATAAATATATTGTTTGAGGCAGATATCGAAGGCTTTTGCTTGAAACTGAGTAAAACTGTGTATATAGACTTTGGTGGATGCTGTGAGCACTTTTCTGCCACATTGTGCTCTGACTCCTACTATTGGTGAGGATGCATTTCAGTATTTGCAAAAAGCAGAAACGTAGTAGTCAGTTATTCAAAGAAGCTTGACTAGGTTTGGAAAAAAAAAACCAGCAAAAATTCCTTGGCATTCTTCCTTGCATCTTGTTTTAAAATAACCCTGGTGCCATGGTTACAAGACTAGTCACGTTGCTGTTTCTCCTGGGGATCTCATGTTGTGCGTCCCCATATGTTCTCAGGATATGAATTCCTCCGTTTGCTCTCTCCCACCGGGTTGTGGTCCCCGTGCACAGCCCGGTGATGGCTGTAGCAGGTCCAATGGCACTGGCCACTGCCAAAGCTTTTCTGATGGATCGTGTTTTCATTTTCTGGTTTGTGATTTGGATGCAATTTCTTCAAAATAAATGCCACACATTTTTTTTACCTAAATGTGGAAAACGAGCAGGGACAAGGTGTGGAAAAAGAAGGAATGACTATTCTGCACCTAAGTTTAATCTGTATTATCCTGGAGCTAGCATTACTTACCTAGAGGTTTATTTACACTTAGAGCTGGAGGGAACAGATTGCAACAGTTCTTCCTGTCTCTGGGAGTCTTTGCATCTAGTTATCCTTTTCCACTGTCATGCTTCAGATAGTAAATGGGATATGCAAGGTAAGAGCTGTTCTATGAAGAGGATTTTTTGTGCCTCTGTGTGTGTGTTTTGGTAAATGACTTATATTGTTTATTAAAAAACAAACCCTCTTACCACTCAACAAAACTGCAATAAAATTCCTTGGCCTGGCAAAGCCCCTCTGTGGGAGGAGCTGAGGAATCCCTCTGTGACACCCCAAACCTCACTATTGTCTTTGAAGGGATGCTCCTTATCAGGCTATTGTTCTAGCTTTCCTGTCTAGTTTCTTTAATGTGTTTTTTACAGCCTCTTTTGAGTTAACTCTGTTTATTCAGGCATACAGTGCTACAAAATTGAGTAGGGAAACAGTACACACAGAACTAACTAGTCTTCCAAATTTCTTTTTAAAGAAAAACAAAGCAAAAAACCAAACCAAACCAAAATCTCTCAAAAATCCAAACTTACTAGAAAAGGAATTAGGAGAAGGGCAACCTGGGAGACCTTGTACGGACCCAGGCATATATGCCAGACAAGTGCATGTTTTTCTCTCGCAATGCTCAGTTAATTGTTTTAATGTTTGCACTTAACATTTATGACATTTATCTTCTCGAAAGAGTAGATTATGTCTGAGGGAAAATAGCATGTCAACTTGAAGGATGGTTCTTCCCAGGAAATACGTTTAACAAATGACATATATTGCCTCTTCACCACCGTGCTACAGAGGAGATCTGGATTCCACGTGACTCTTTTGGCTGGTTACGATTCTTTTTTTCTAAGACCGTATTCGTTCTTGTTTTTTGAGAGGGGAAGTTTGCCTGTTGTCTGCCAAGAACACCAAATACCAGACGTTCTACTAGTTACTATATTAGGCTGAGTCATGATAAACTTTGTGTATTTTTATTCCATGAAGAATAATAATTTGATACAATGCCACTTAAGATGTAAAGGTAATTTGCAGTTTAAATGTTTCAAGGTTGTCTCTGATGAGAGAGAAGGGGACTGCCACCTTAAATATGGATGAAAGATGCCAGTTGCCTTTTCTTATCTTGGTGATATCAAAAAGGGTTAATTATTCTTACCTGTCTTGTGGTGGATTAGGATTTTTTTTTTTTTTTTGCTTATCAGCTGAAGCCTTGTGTTGCTAACAGAGCTGTCAGCCCTGGGAAGTTGATGAGCCAGAAGCTGGAGCACAAATGTGTAGGGCAGCTACTGTGCACTGACTTAGTACTTTGTGGACACTTAGTGCTTTCATGCAAGATAATGCCCTACATTCCTGGGTTCCTCACAGTTAACCTCTTGTGTGAATGCTTCCCAAATGTATTAATATGAATTATCCAGTGTACTGTGATCACACACCTTTATGGCACAAGAAGCTGCTTGTTCTCTAGTTATCCTGGGAAGTTGCCCCCAAGAAATAGAAGTCTAATGTATATTATGATTTTCTATAATTTTACTTTTTACTATATAAAAAGGAGAATTACAGTCTCTATATTAGCAGGTTACATCTCTGCCAAGGCTACAGAACACTCATCGTTGTATAATGTGTGCTGGAATACACAAGTAGGAAAAAACTTAAGGCCCAAAAAATGTCTGTGTTGAATTCAGTGAATGGCTTGGAAGAGCTTTTCATTAACATTTGCTTGTTTTCACAATGCTACATTCAGGCTGAACAGATTTTCACACAAGTAGGACACGACATATTGTCATTCTGACCTGCAAGAATCCTGCAGTTCTGGCTTGTGGCCCTTCTTGGCAAGTGTCAGCCACGCTGAACACCTTTTCCTTCTTATTTCCTGGGCATTATAAAAAGCTGTGTCTTGCATTCATTATAAGTAATTGGAAGGGCTGTAAAGATTTAATATTTTAAGTTTGAAAACAGCTGATCTCTAATATTCCATTCAGGAGTGTTAGGGGTTTTTTGGGTTGTTTTGTTGTGGTTTTTTTTAAGAAAAAGAAGTGAAGAAAAGGTCAAGGAAATTATTCCCTCCTCACCAAGAATTCAAATAGCTGTTTGCATCTACAGTTTTGCAGTTATGCATTATGCTTTGTATCAGTTCTTTGAAATGCAGGAGGGCTGCACTATGTAGTTTAACTGAACTATTCCTTAGAGAAAATATGAAAGACTTTTTTTTTTCTTCTTTCATTTCTTTTACTTTTCCTCACGGAATTAGAATAAGAAATAAGCATTTCTTAGAAATCCTTATTTGCTGATAGAAATTTCTGTGAAACTAGTATGAATCTGTTGCATTCAGTACACTGCTTGTACTGAGTCTTGTTAAATGTATTTTTAACCTTATAGCCATATAGAGTCAGCTAATAGAATTGTGGCCTTCAATCATGAGAAACTTCCTGAATACCAAATTGGATAGAACTAAATAGTAGGGAAGCGATTTTCTTTTCTTTTTTTTTTTTTTGTTTCTTCTACTGTAAACAATTTGGCTATGAAGATCTGTTCAGCATATTAAACTTACAGGTAAAAGAATATGCAGCTTGAAAAAAAAACTCGTCACATCATTAATGTGCTTTGTGAACATGATTATACTGAAAACTTTTTACGCTCTATTTGGTATTTTAATTTGGAAATGTATTAAATGCAGGTTTGTGTGTCTTATTGCTTCAGGTTGGTGGAACAAAAGCCGGAGTTGTGCGTTTCTTGGGAGAAACTGACTTTGCTAAAGGAGAATGGTGTGGAGTAGAACTGGATGAACCTCTTGGAAAGAACGATGGAGCAGTTGCTGGAACAAGGTTAGTCTGTCATCAGATAGCAGCTGCCTTAAAGATTTTGCACCTTTATATTCTGTTTTGTTTTTTTACTATCTTACATGAAACTTGATATCAAGGGAAGCAGTTAGGCTGTAAACCTGACTGGGATGGTGGTGGGAGATTGTTAGACGCTGATTAGAATTTTATGATGCCTACACATCTCTGAAAGTCTGCATCAACCCCACATTCATGGTATTGGTTGGTTTCTCCTACTCCCATGGGAGTTTTATTCATAGACTGGTTATGGAAAACACAATTTCCTGCTTTCTGAAAGCTGGTTTGGTTTCTCAGCTTGGAATGAATGCTCACTTAAGGAAATATCTCTGGGTATCTAATAGCTGAACTTAAGGCTTTCCTGCATCTGTGGAAATGGAAGCTCCTATACCAGTAATTGCCTCATTGTAAAGATCGGGAACAGTATAGCTGCTTCATCCAATACATCACACTTAAAAAGCATTAATTCACATCATGGTTTAACTTTCTTTCTCATTCAGTATGAGGAACAGCCCTTTAACTCATTAAAAAGAGGTTTTTACAAGGATTGTGCCACCTTCACATAGATGATCACAGTTTTGAATTTTAAGTTGCTTTTGTTTATATATAACCAAAGAGATGTTCTCTATAATCGATATGCATACATCTATAGGTATTTATGTAATAAAATGTAAAACTAATTGATTTAATTAAAGCCTGATTTTTATTTTTAACTCTGCCATCACATTTGTTGTTGGTAGCTCAGAGGAATGCACTGAAGAGGAAAGCTGTGCATGTTAAATTTTGAATCTGAATGGAATTTTTAGGAAGAGGCTCTAGCTCAAGAGTTTACTCTGAATATCTGCAGTCTGCTATAATCATGCTGTTTCAGCCTCTCAAAGTCCCCTTTATAAATACAGATTTAAAAAAAAGGCATTCTAATATAGATTAGAGTGTCACCAGCTGTTACCCTGTCCTTTAATACTTTTAGACTATTGATCTAGAATTCTTTGTGAAGCCGGACCACGTATCTGAAAAGACCATAGTTAAGTTAATACTCTCATCTGTCTGCTTTGCTTTTTTAAAGGTATTTTCAGTGTCAGCCAAAATACGGTTTGTTTGCTCCAGTCCACAAAGTTACGAAGATTGGATTCCCGTCGACCACGCCAGCGAAAGCAAAGACGACTGTGCGAAAAGTGATTGCGACTCCCACAGCCCTGAAACGGAGTCCAAGCGCGTCTTCCCTCAGCTCTCTCAGTTCTGTGGCCTCTTCAGTAAGCAGCAAGCCAAGCCGTACAGGACTAGTAAGCTTCTTTTTCTATTGCATGCTTTACCTTCCCAAGCAGGAATCCACGTGGCAGTTGCCTGTGGTCTACTTGCATAAATTGAGACTAGAACAGATCTTGGGGAGAGCACAATATGCATTTAATTGTGCTCTCTTTTTCATTCAAAGCATGCATGAAGGAAGGAAATCTTAGCTAGCCCTGAAGAGTAGCTGAATATTTGAATATTTAAGCTTACACAGTTAATTCAGGCTAACTGAGTTTTTGCAATCAAGAAAGGGGCTTGTGATGCCAACAAACTGAAAAAGCATCAGCGTTCTCTGATTGGAATCTCCATTTAGTTGTTGATTTTCCTAGCACTGCCTCTGTCATACGGGGTTTGTGTTTGAGGATCCTGGTATGCACTAAAGCTTCCGTAGCTCGAACTTGTTTTATTAAGCAGGAAGCTTCAAATTGTCTAAAACGTAAAAGGTTTTCTTTTTCTGTTAAAGAGATAAAGACATAGCAATTGTCAAGTCTTTGCTGACAACAAGCCTCTTTCTTTTCTTTGAGATTTGGGTTTAATTCTCTGAATTCATAAAGGCTTAATGTTGCCAAGTGCAGTGGCTCAGGTGAATTCTAACACAGTACTAATTCCACCTAATACACTTACTATGGATTCTTTTAAAGTTACTCTGTTACATAAATGTCCTAATCTTGGGTTTCATCAGTAAAGTGGAAATCTTCTGGGAAAGCTGAATTTTATAAAGTCTCTCTTTTAAGGCAATTAAAAGCAGGGAAATAATTGGTTTTCTTCCACAGTCACCCTAGATTTTTTTCAGTTTTTTAGACCAAAGTACATAAATACATCAAATTAGAAAAAGATCGTTCCCACTGAGCTGGAAATAGTTGGTTGGCACACTGTCCCACTGACCAGCAGGTGCAGGACGAGGAGGTGACTTGCTGTCCTCCTTCAAAACTGAAGCAGATTACAGGCGAGCAGAGGTCAACAGTTGGTCAGGGCAACAGGGCTAATACCTTATCACAGAAAGCATAAGGGATTTTTTTTTTATTTGGCACAGACTGTGGGACTTTATTACTTAATCCATTCTGGAAGTTGCACTTCTGACTGCTGAGTGCCCCCTAGTTTGAAACCGGGGCATTAACAGTGGTTCAGGGCAGAGTTGGTGAGCTGATGGCGAAGCATCAATACGGACCTCTAAATTTTTGTTTGGCACGCTGTGATACTCGAAGCAGCAAGAGAGTACAGTTACACATTTTGATGTCTGCAGTATATTCACTTATTACACCTCTGTGTTGTGCCCCAGGGCTTCTGCCTGTTTTGGGCCATAAAATATAAACCTTCTGTGATCCATTGTTTCTGGAATTAAAATTCCAGCTTTCTTCCAACTCTTTCTCAGGCAACATGAGCATTTGGTTACCATCCAAGTTAAAAGGACTGTCAAAATAATTCTGACACTTCTTCTTTAAAAGTTAAGCTGCTGAAGAAACAGGATTTCCTGAAATTGGTTTTGACACAGCAGACTTTTCTTCCTCCAGTTTCTAGGAAAATTATAACTTATCTGGAAGTTGCTGGGTTCCTATGCAGTCTTCTCAATTATTCAGGGCTGTTGCTGTTTTCTTCTTCCTGTGTAAGAAAAGCAACCGTCAAAGTAGATGATCTAACAATTTAAGAGGTTTGCCTGATGCAATTTGTATTTATTGCCAAGTCTGAAGGAAGTTGATGTTTCTCTGAAATCTTTTGGATTTCCACTGGAATCAGGAATGAAGTCATTTGATTCAAAGAGCCAGAATTGTTAAAAAGCAATACGTTCTGTAATGAGATATCTTCAAGAAATTGTGAGGATTGGAAACAAATCTAAGCATCAAAGTGAAAGATGGTTTATTCCACCTCGTGCCCTTTGAGTCACTTGATAGAGCGCTTGCGATGGATGGTAGATGTATCATTAAGGGTTGCGTGTAGACGAGTTAGAGAGATTGTGTAGCAGTCATGGAACAGAAGGGGAAGTTTGTTTTTGTGATGACAGGAGAATATGTCCGTGCTGTGCTTTCTGTTGAGGATGTTGTCCAACGTTGGCATTCCAGGCTGTATATGGCAACTATTCTTCAACATTTTGATGTCTGAAAGGATCGTGGAAGGAACATGCTCCTATTATTGGGCAATAGTATTAGACAGAGCTAAAGGTTAACAGAGCAGAAGAGCAAGCCTTTGTTTATTGAGTTTTGATTCAAGTAAGGCTTGAACTACAATGTAATTCCCATGTAATACTTGGACAAATTTTTGAGCTGTCAAGCATAAAGTCAGTGTTTATAAGCTGTATCAGATTTTTTTGGTTCTGTTTTTGCTGTTTTCACAACTCTTGTTCACTTTTACTACATAGTTTCAGTTTATTTACTTTCCCTTCTAGCACAAAAACTCTTGAAGCAGAAGACAGGGCCATGCTGAATGGAACAGAAGTTCCATTTAGTGGAGCAAAGAATCCTGCAAAGTACGGGAAAACCCTAACGTTCATTTTAGCTACAGTTCTCCAGATTGAATCATTTTTATCTATACTCTTAAGTTGAATTTTTCAGATTTTTTTTCCAGAAGTAATGGAATTCCAAATGATATATGTTTTAACCATATACCAATTGTTCTTCTCAAGGTTTTATCTGTAAGACTGGCTTTTTAAATTAAGGTAAATGCTTTTGATCCTGTATGTTTTATTCCCGTAGCAGTCGTGCAAATTGCTAGTTGGAGTTCTAAAAGCTTTTGGTGGAGCATTTGGAAATGTTACACTTGGTGACCCAAGATGGTAACCTGGTAACTAGAGGCACAATGTTTTTAAGTTGTGAAAAGGATGTCTTGGAAAAGGATGCAAAAGGTACTTAGAAATATAATGAGGTATCCTTTGTGAGAGTCTCCTAAGCACACCTTTGAGGCCAGCCCTTTGTGTTCACTTCACCCCTTGTGTCTCCTACACATTACCTGCTGATTGCTACCAAGCAGTCTCACTACACGTGTATCGGCACTGTTAAATTCTAAAAAAACCTGTAAATGTAAAAGGAGAGGGTACAGTAGGTAACTGGCATTTGCTTTACTAACACAATGTTTGTGGAGTCTGGAGAGATCCCTGGTTTTCACTTGACACAGCATGATTTTTAACATATTTGCTTTGTGAAGTTGACAGAAACATCCTCCCGGTATGCAAGAAAAATTTCTGGTACCACCGCCCTGCAGGAGGCACTGAAGGAGAAGCAGCAACACATTGAACAGCTCCTGGCGGAAAGGGACCTGGAGAGGGCAGAAGTTGCAAAAGCAACCAGTCACGTAGGGGAAATAGAGCAGGAGTTAGCCCTTGTTCGCGATGGACATGATCGGGTAAGAGTGTTGTTGCTGTTCTTAAAATAGAGACTTTAAGACAATTGACTTAATTTCCAAAATTGTGTTTTCTTATTGAAAAGGTCTGGGAGTAAGACATGGTGTTTTCAAACTGAAGTAGTCCATACCTATGAGATCTTCCTTGGGTGAACTTTGGCTTGATGAGATAGCAGATCTATTTCATTTAACTAATTTTGGTTGAACTTCTCTACACATATCCATAAGCAATGGTTGTCTCTTATTATATGCATATTTGAATATGATAACATTCCGGTGCCTTGGCCCATCACTTCACAAAATTGTGATTACTGAGGTATCAATGCATAACTTGGAAAAAAATTCCAAGATTTTGTTGTTATTCTTCCTGCAATTAGCATGTACTGGAGATGGAAGCAAAAATGGACCAGCTGCGAGCTATGGTGGAGGCTGCTGATAGGGAGAAAGTGGAGCTTCTCAATCAGCTTGAGGAAGAGAAAAGGTAACCCAAAACTGTCTTTATTCTTATAACTTCGTTAAAAACAAATTTAGCATTAAAAGCAAATACTGTGATGGCTTTGAAATACGAAACAAATTTCAAATAATGCAGATATGGGTAATTATTGTATAAAATCATATTGCAGTTTCTCAAAATTAAAACTTTAAAAAAAGAAACTCTCTTAAATTTGAGGAGGGAAAGCCAAAGAATGTGGTTTTGTTTAGAAGCTGTAACTATTGTTTATAGCAGGACTTCATGCGTCTCATTCCTTTTATTACTGCTTTCTGTTATGAAGGATTTTATTGCTGCTCATATGAAATTAATGGATCATGCCTGATCTTCTTGAAACATTCTTCCATTTCAAAAGGAAAATTTTGATACATCCTGACAGTGCTGGATTAAGAATTTACAGTTTAGTTCTCTTGTGAATAATTTATTACTACTAGTCATGTGCTTCTAGGTAGGGTCTGACTTTTACTGGAAAATCATCAAAGCCATTCATTGTAATGCTTTTTCTAGTGCCTTTTGCAACCATTTGAGGAAAGGAACTGAGATTACCAAATAGGTAAAGTGAGGTTAGGAAAGGAAATAATCTGAGAAATTGTTGGAACGAGGCTAGGTGAGGAAATAACCTGATAGATTGTTTTGGTGGGTTTGGAATCTTTTGAAAAGCGAGAGTCTATTTAGAAACCCAGTGTGAGTCTGCCCCGTGGGCTTGTGTGCCCCCCTGAAATCCGTCAGTTGTCAACCTCTCTGAAAGGCCTCCCTAAAACTAGAAGTCAGAGATGAGAAAATGCTGTGGTAAACCCTGGGCAATTCATTTACAGCTTTCATGCTGCCTTTTTATGGGACCTGCTCCAACTAAATTTTCAAAACAAGCAGTAGTGTTAGGTCTGGAATTATTTGTGTATTCTCTATGAAATAATGCAGTGGGGTTTTAAATTTAGAAAAAAAAAAGCAGCTTTGCAGCACCTTGGGTAGCCTGGCTGTGGACCTACTTTTGTTGAATGCCAGGTCAGTGGGGGGTCTGTGTTACTGCAATCCTCCATGGCCTTGAGCTCACCTTCAGCGTGTTGCCAGGCAGCGCGGCAGTGCCGCTCTGTGCCTGCTGCCCGTTCACCCAAGTGACGTCCTACAGCCAGGAAAACATTGCACGGCTTCAGCGGTGTAATATTTCTCCTTCCTCCTAACCACTCGAGGCTTATTTACTTTGAAAGTTCTCTGTAATCTGTATTCAAGTCAGTCTCAGCAGTGATTTGAAGTCAAATAATCTTTAATCCTCTGTTTCCCAAAGCACATTGGTGGGACCCACTTCCAGTAATAAATTCTTATTGTCCTTTTATTTTAGACATCCATCACTTGTAACTCCCTTTGATGCAATGATTTCTACATCTGTCAGCCAAGCTGCCGGCACCAGCAGCGTGTGTAATTCAAAGGAAAGAAGACATGCTTGTCTCTTCCTTTGCAACAGCTTACAGTGTTGAAAGCATCAAGGGGAAAAGGAGGAGAGCTGGCCCCTTGTTCATTGGGGCGTATCAGAGTCAGAGGAGGAAAGAAACAACTTTTTACAAATTTTATTTTAGGTTGGATATTAGCTTCTCACCTCTGCCTTCTCGTTCTAAGACTCCTATATGGGCAAGGCAAATCACTGTTCTTGCTTGCGCTCCCATTCTGCATCTTGCGGTTCATCTTGACAGCTAACCTGTGTTTGTCTGCACTAGAGTTTAGATGCAAGCTGACCAGCGCGTTTCTGGAAGGCCCATGGGTATCTTGGATGTGTTCTCACTTCCTGCCTGTTGCTTTAGGGGAATGGTAGAATATACAGAGTGTGAGGTCAAACCGTTCATTTAGGTCACCTCTTTTGAGGATGTGCAGAAGGGTGGAAGAATGAGAGAATAAATGATGACTTAAAGGTTTTCTTTTTAACTTGTCAGAAAAAGCAACAAAATACTTACTTTATAGAGCTGCAGGGAGACTGATGCTTTACTTTGTCAGTGGTTGTGTTTTAAAGACGCTGTCTTTCCTTCTCTCTGGTGCTTCCTGTGAGAGATTTCTCCTTGTTGTTTCTGGCAGTTTGACGGTACAATCGGAATGATGTCACCGTAGTTCTGATCTCCACTGAAAAGTGAGCTTGAGAGCATTTTCTTTCAGTGTTATCTGAATTTTAATGAATTGTCCCCACAGGAAAGTTGAAGACCTTCAGTTCCGAGTGGAAGAAGAATCCATTACCAAAGGAGACCTAGAGGTAAAATATCTCCAGTTTTGTAAACAGGATATGTAGTGGGACAGAGAAGTGTAATCAGTGCAGATTAAGTGTTCTGTTCTCTACAAGAGAAAGGCAGGAATGATTAATAGGTGCATTACTGGTCCAAGCCTATGCAAAGCACATGAAGGTGATTCCCAGTTGCGCAGTCCTTGTGTAAGCAAACCGTCCTGAAACTACAGCAGCCTTAATTCAAGCAAGGGTTGTACTGGGGAACGGCTGTAGTTGTTTAGAGTAATTCAATTGATTCATAGAAAACTCTACCTTTTCATATTTTACATTATTTTGTATTATATCTTAACTGATGTTTCTGAAATTGCTTAAAAGTAACTCCCAACAGAAAAATCATTTTGAAGTTGCGAAATGGCAAGTTAATATTTATGCCTTTGAAAATTAATGTTGAAAACTAGCCCTGTTTGTCTTCCATCAATTTTTTGAGTAATCCCTGTGCTTTCCTAAAGGAAGATTGATTAACAAAGAATGTTTCGTCCTGAGAGTTACTGCACACCAAATCTAAATAGCAATTAATGTGTGCAATTTTTATCTTTTTACTGTTTGTATAACTATAACGTTAGGCTAAAACACAGTATTTTATTACACAATCAGAATAGAAAACATTTAATGAAGGATTACTCTCGGATATCTGAACGCTGCCAATTTTTATCCCAAATTTTTAATTATAAAAAGCAACATACTTTTAAGTTGTTCTACTCTGTTGTTGTCTAATCAGAAAAATATTAGAACTTCTTGCACGGCATGAAGTACAAACTTAATTAACTTGTGTTCCTACGAATGATTTATGATTAAAGTGCTAGCCTTTTAAAAATTATTCATTTCATATAACATTTCTTTTATTTTAGTCTTCCATTCATTTTAAGATACCTATCTATACTCTTCATAGAATGCTCCTCTTATTGTTTAGTCGATGGAAAATTTTAATTTTTTATTTTTCGTTAAATCAGACAATAGTCGTGGCAAACCATCTTAAAGACTCTGGTTTGTCAAGCTGTGCAGCTTCAAGAGTTTAAAGTGAATTCAGGCTGATGAAATGTATCCTGTTGTTTGTGTTAGAATGCTAGTGCTAAGTCTGCGGGTGAAATATTTTTGTTTGTTTGTTTTTTAATTTTACTGATAGCGAAAGAGGCAGATTTCGGAAGACCCAGAAAATGTAAGAGGGCACTTAAATGTGCAGAGACATCCCGTGTTAACAGATTGTGTGCAGAAAATGCTTATACTTATTCACTAACTGCATAATCTGTTATTGAAACATTGACTCTAGTACTTGTGTGCATGTTGCTTTCAGAGCAATTACAACATTTATAGAAAAGAATGTGTGTAATGACTAAACGTTGTAATCCCCATTAACTGGAGAGAGGGCAAATGTGTCATTAGAATTCTTTAGGGTCAAAAACTTTGCAACTAATTGAAGAGTTTGGGAGCTTGTGGAAAATGACTGTCCAGGATCTTGAAATGTCTTTCATTTTAGTCTGTGATTTTAGTTGCTTTCTTGACAAAATCCTGGTTGCTTTCCTAGGAGCTCCTACTGCTGTTCAATAGATGCAGTATGCAATTCACTGATAAATTTTTCTGAGGAAAAAAATCAGTATGCTCCCCACCTCCCCGTATTTGTTTCTTTTTTGGGGCATGAAATGCTAAGGGGAGAGGTGATTAAAAACATCTGAAGAATTAGTGTGCAAAGCTGCCTGGTTTTACCATATCTTCACGTAGCTTCTCTTTGAACTGTGTAGGAAAATATATGTTACCGGATAAGAGAAATTGCCTTACAAGACATTTAAGCAGCCCTCTTGCGTCCATAGCTTAGAATAGTGGAATTTAAAAGCCCTCGCTGTGATTGGACTCGGGAATATTTATCCCAGGCTGCCTCCTCTGCTGCATCCCCGGCCGAGATAGGAAGTTCTCAAGACTAAAACTGGTTTCCTGCTGTGCATTCTTAGGTGTTCCTTTTGCGAAGCTACTTCAGCGATCTGGGTCTCCTCTATTCTTCCAATCAGGCTCACGGTGTGTTAGAAGTAAATCTGCATGTGCCCTTCCTTTCTCTTGTTTTGTGCACTCCTTGTTTAATCCTATCTTTGCTCCCGATTTCCCTATTCTAATTTTTCCATTAAAGTGGACATCTTCACTCTCTAAAGGAGAGAAGTGGGGGATCACTTAGTTTCTAGGCTAATCCTTCATAATCTCAGTCGTGTTCCATGATTGTTATCCCGGCATGAAGGGACTGAAGGTATCTTGCCCCTATCCTAGATGTGATTATCAACATTTATGGCTTCAGCACAATTTTACAGTTTGTCCTATAGATAGAGAACTTAACAGTAAAGTTTATTTTGAAGTGGAAGGGCAGCTAGAATACACAAATGCTGAAAATAGCTGTTGGCTGGTCTCTGAAGTTGATCTGAGTGGAATTCTTTAAGGTTCAAGGCAGAGTAAGGCTCGTCCCATTTCGGTATCACTCTTAATCTAACTGCGAAGCTTTGGAGGAGGTGAAGATGCTTCCTTTTTTGGTTTGGGCTTTTTTTTTTTTTTACTTTTCTGTTTTCTTTTCCATCCAAGTTATGGTTTACAATCAAATTCGTTTCTTCCTTCCAATAGTAGTCTACTCTTCTCAGTTAACTGTGCTCTGGGTTTCCCCAAAGACATTTCTCTCTAGATGTTCAGGAGAGAAATCTGTGTGATTCAACAATTTGCTGTGATTTTTACCTCAGGGAAACTGGAGCCTGTCCCTTGGAAATCAGACTTGTTTAAAGGTTAATCCCTCAGCCTCTAAATGGGGAAAAAGGTGTCTGGCAAAGATCTCTGGAGTTTTGGGGGTTTTGATCTTTTATTTCATTTTGCTAGGATTTTAATTTATTTCCCTTTGTAATATATAAAAGAGTAATTGGTGGTGGTATAGCTGATCTTTGCAGTAGTAAAGCAACGTCTATAAAATTAAGGATCAAAGTGTTTTGGATTTTATGTAGCATAGAAAAACTTGGGAGAACCTGTTTTGCAAAGTGATACAAGAAGAATTCCGCATCTGTCAAGTTTTCTTGTTTTTTAATAAATCCCTTTGGTGAATTGGAGCAAGGAAGGTAAGAATATTCAATTTTTAAAAATAGATTACTTTTTGGACTTAAAATTTTGTGTGGATCAGAACCTAAAACTAACCTGTCTCAGAGAGGGGACTTAATTATAGCCACTTAAAAAATATTGTTAGTTCCCTTAGAATACTTAGTTCCTTTTTCAAAGGCTGTGGGAGGCAAAACCAGTAATCCATCTTCTTGTGGGTTTTTTCACAATATACACTGAAGATCTTCCACTGTTAGGGAAACAAATCTGCTATGGAGTTTCAAAACCAAGACAAACCTGAGAAGCAACCTCTAGTGTTTGTGGATTTTAGTATTTTGGACCTGGTAACTGCACAGTAAAACAGCCAACTGTTTTCAGCTGAAAAAATGTTTAAAAAATTAAACCGCCAGATGTCTGCGTGCTTTTGGGAAAGAAGATAACTTGATGCTGTCAGAAGGAATACTGTGTTTGGAGGAGAACAGGCCTGAAGCAAAACAAGAGGCTCATCCCATCCCACTTGCTCTGCAGAGACTACATAAGATCTTTAACTGCTGCGGCTGGTTTGCAGGCAGCACTAATCAGCTTGTCACACTATAAATAACACAGTTCTGTAGAGATTTTTAAATATCGTGTTACAAAGATCAGAGAAGCAGCAGTGTCCTGCCAGCTGTGCACACTCTGCTGCGCTGTGGCTTTGGCAGCAGTGTGGCTTTGGAATTACTCACGCGTCTTCCTGCCTCTTTGGATTCTTTCAGTCCAGTGTTCGGGAGCTGTTGAGGTTGCAGGACTCTCTTCTGTTAATAGTAGTTCAAAGGGTTTGGGGGTTACTGTGTTACTTGGTTCCATGGTAAATTAACTGCGGCAGTTGAGTGGTGTGGGACAACTTCCATCAGGACTGGTGGATGCAACTTTGTCGGATAATAAACACATCTTCAGCTTCATTCAGTCTTCTTCTGGACACCCACCTTACTCTCAACGTGGGCAAGCCCTGAAAAGCTGCGCTTTTTGGAAGCTGCGAAGCATCAATAGACTTTTATAATCCTTTTAATTTGGATTGTGTAGTAAATGTTAGCTAACAGCGACCTGCCACGGTTGACACTTCAGAAAGAAGCATAGCACCTGGTCCTCACCTCTTTCTATTTCTTTTTTCCACATCCCCCCGCCCCGCTTCAGAAGCGCAGGTCAGATTTGAACTAGCTGCTGGACTTTACGTGCATCTTTCAGACTTCAAGCTTTCTTGTGGGCCTCTGGGAGTATCAAGCCAGAATATCCAATATTCTGTGTTCTTGCTAAAAATTCTACCTCTTTGTAAGCAAAAGGCAGGAGGTACCTGCTCACTTGGTTTCATCTCCTCCTTGCTTCTCTTTAAGACCCTATTAGGATTACAAAGATCTTACTTTTTTTTTTCCTCTTACTTCCACATCTTGTTTGATATATTTAGGTTTCAGTAACTAATAGAGCAAACAGACTGGTTCACTTTTCAACCTGGTTTTGGAGAATCTTACTTGTTGCTTCCTTCCTTCCTGAAAGAGGAAGAGGTAGGGGAAACTAGGAGGGTTCTGCAGTTACAGACAACCATTCTCTTTCTATTTCTATTCAAATAATTCATGCCTTAGTGATAAATGAACCTGAACGTTCCCAGGTCTTAGCCAAAAGGATTTTTATGGCTGAGACTTGAAATACAGATAATATTAAAAAAAAACCTTAAAAGTTGTGATTTGTCACATGGGCTTCAGTTGAGAATTTTTGTCCCCTGGTTAATAACTAAATCATTTATAAAATAAGCCCGATACATTGAAGAGAAAGGTTAGTGGGATGACAAGGAAAGGGACCTATCATCCTACTAGAACAGGTATAGGTATATATACACGTGTATTTTTTACATAACTATTCTAATTTGTGCTGAAAACTTCATGTACTGATAAATAACTTCTACTCGGCTGCATGAAACTTTTTCGTTCATATTTCTTCGTTTGTGATTTTTTTTTACTTTTTTTTTTAATTTTTTTTTTACACGTCAGTCCATTTACACTTTCAGTCCATCTTTCTCATCCATAGCATTTCCCTGTTCATTTTATCCACTGCATCTTCTCTGCTCATCATTGGTAGAAGATTCTGGCAGCACGGCCTGCATGTGGCTCCCTCCTCTTGTGCTGGCATGTGATGGTGGCACCGTTGTGTTCTCTTCCTTTCCCTTTTTACTAACAGACGCAGACCAAACTGGAGCATGCCCGCATTAAGGAGCTTGAACAGAGCCTGCTCTTTGAAAAGACCAAAGCTGACAAACTCCAGAGGGAGTTAGAAGACACTAGGGTAATGGTTTTCACTATTTAAATAACAAGACTGGTTTGTGTTGTGGAAGATTTCTGATGACACAGTCTGCTGGGTATAACACGTGCTGAAACAGGTCCTTGCTCCTGCCATGATCAGTACCTGCTATAGATATAGCTGGAACACTTTAAAAATTAGCATTAATTTTGAGCTTCAGTGTGGTGTGTGTGTATGCCTGTACATGTATACTCGTTTCTTCAGAAGAATTCAGGTAAGATGTCTTAAAACTGAAAAATTAATACTTGAATCCAAGTCAAAAGGAGTAAATGGGGCTGTGAATTGACATAAAGGAATGTTCAGTGGTTCATTTTAGAAGTAGCAAAGTTCATTAAATCCAAAAAAAGTAAGACCAACTGTGCCAGTGCTTTTAACACAAATTTAGTATTTGGGGCTTGGTTTCTCAGGTCTTAAATAGTTGTTGTACTACTTGCTTTGCTAGATCATGGTTAGCAGTGGGGTTTTAGTTCTTTTTTTCCACCCTTGACAATCTTTTAATGGATATCCCAGTAGCATTAGTAATACTGTTGCTTGTTAAAATATTACTGGACATACTTTGTCCCAGGTTCAGCAGATGCCAGTTCTTAAGGAGAGATAAATATATGTTCATGCTCACACATGCAGCTTTTCTGGAAGTTGAGGTAGGATGAATATTATAAAACCAAGAATGTACTCCATAATAAGTACTTTTAAAGAGCAATTGCAGTTAAGTAATGTCTTTTTCAGGATGTGGTGTAGTAAGGAGGTTGAAGTGTAACTTCCTAATTAGAAATAATTGTGGTAGCTTTGGATGCTTTTCCATACCACAGGCTGCTTCTACAGCCAGTGAAAAGCTCAGAAATGCGAGGACACTTTTTTCAGAGACAACAAATAATGCTTGAATATAGAAGGAGTTTCAAAGGATTTGTAGGCTAAAAATGTGTTTGTATTTTTCTCTGACGGTCATAGCTGGCATGAGATAATTTGGAAGCAATTACTTCAACAAATAAAGACCTTGGGGTTCTCTGTTCTTTTCCAGTTGGCTTTAGAATGGTTCTGAGAAACATTTTGTTTAACGTTGATAATATACATAACCGTAGTTTGTAAGTTGTTTAGCAAGATGTTATTTCTAGATAACTTCAGAAAAATGAATGTAACTAAATTCCACCTTTAGAGAGAATGTAATACAAAGATGTGGACATTTTTCCTTTTTTGAAGCAATAATTTATACATAAGCGAAACAACAGTTGCTCTTGTTTCACAGCCTTCTATGTGAAAGCAGCATTTTTACTTATGGTTTCTTTAGAATTTCAATAGAAACAGGAGTTGACAAAGAAAGTCAAGGGTATTCTAATCCAAAATGCTGGTAAGAATACACTAACAATGTTAGTTCGCAGCGCTCGGTGGTTTCTTTTCAGTGAGGCCTAAGTGTCTTTGTATTAAACGTATCTTTTATAATTCTTTCTTCTTTTCTTAAAATGCTGTTAATCATAGGTGGCCACGGTATCAGAAAAATCTCGCATCATGGAACTAGAAAGAGATCTAGCATTGCGGGTGAAGGAAGTAGCTGAGCTTCGAGGGAGATTAGAGTCTAGTAAACACATTGATGATGTGGACGCTTCTCTTTCGTTGTTACAAGAAGTAAGTTCTTTGCAAGAAAGACTGGCAGCAGTTAGCAAAGAACATCAGAATGAGATGAATTCACTGAAAGAGAAGTTTGGTGTTAGTGAAGAAGCATTGCAGAAAGAGATCAAATCACTTTCAGCTTCAAATGAGAGAATGGCAAAAGAAAATGAGTCCTTGAAAACTAAGCTTGATCACGCCAACAAGGAGAATTCAGATGTGATAGAGCTGTGGAAATCAAAGCTGGAATCTGCAATTGCCTCCCATCAGCAAGCAATGGAAGAACTAAAAGTTTCTTTCAGCAAAGGTGTAGGGGCTCAAACAGCAGAATTTGCAGAGTTAAAGACTCAGATTGAGAAGGTTAAATTAGACTATGAAAATGAAATGTCAAATCTAAAACTGAAGCAGGAAAATGAAAAATCTCATTATTTAAAAGAGATTGAATCACTGAAAGCAAAACTGTTGGCAGTCACAGAGGAGAAAGAGCAAAACCTGGAGTGCCTGAAGACGAAACTGGAAAGTGTGGAAGATCAGCATCTAGTAGAAATGGAAGACACTTTAAACAAATTACAGGAAGCTGAAATAAAGGTAAAGGAGCTAGAGGTACTGCAAGCCAAGTACAATGAACAAACCAAAGTTATTGATAGTCTTACACCACAGATCAAAGCTGCTGAAGAAAAGCTTTTGGACCTTGCTGCACTTCAGAAAGCCAATTCTGAAGGTAAATTGGAAATCCAGAAACTTAGCAAGCAGCTTGAGGCAGCTGAGAAACAAATTCAGAATTTAGAGACTGAAAAGGTTGATGGAAGTAGCAAGGTTTGTATCAACATCCATCCTTATATTTTTACTTTGCTTTTATTTCACATTTGTACTGTTCTAATCTGCTATAGCAAATACATCACAGAAAATAACGACTAGTTTTATTGAATGTGTATCTTAGTACCGTCTGAGGAGGTTTAGAGAAAGTGTTAACTGGGTCATGTCTCAACAGGTTTCTAGTGCTCAGTCTGTACCACTAAGCAAAAGAAAATTTTTTCTACGCTTTCTTGCTGCAGGCTTCAGCATGCCTCTGCTGAAGGCTTTGTGTTATGGAAAACTTAGTTTGTTGGCTTATTTGGGAGAAGAATACACACATCTTGAGATTTTTAACCTTTGTCGACAGAGGTATTCAGATAAAAGACTTGGGCCTCAATGGGGAAATGTTCCCTCTGTACCTTCACTACGTTGCCCCTCATCAGACAAGGTGATGGAAGAGGCTGTTAAAAACAAAAGAAAGCAAAAGAGATCCTGGTCGAACTTTTCTTTAAGACAAAGGTAGTGATGTTTTTAGGCACTGTTTGACAGCATTTTTGAAGCACAGGCTGCAGTGTGGTACTTACCAACATTTTTCTTGGGTTTAGATGAAATGACTCTTTAAAGTTGATAGCATGGCATTTGGTACTTGAAAGTTGTTCCACCACTGCCATTTTATTTCAGGGGTTCCCCCACATCCCAAATATATCAATGAGCTGACAAGCTAGGGCTGTAATTGTAAGAGTAGTGGGAAAGTAACTGGAAATAGCTTTCATAAACCCTTCACAGATGGTGCCAAGGTACTAGATTTCTATGGACCTTTGACTCTAGTGTCACACTGGGTTTCTGCACGACCCCTGGGTGTGGGACAGAGCCTTCTGAAAAATTACATCCCTGAATGCAAACTGGTCTGAAGAGCCAGTTGAAGCATAAATGCTAAATTGATCAATTAAAAAAATTAAAACAATAAAGAACCAAAGGACTAATTCAACTGGTGCTGTAACTTTGTTTCGAAATTTTGAATCTACTCAGAAATGTCTGACATTAAATAATGTTTTCACCATTACTTCCAAGAGAAGTAAATTTTAATGATTTCAAATATATTCCAAGATGCAATTAGTATTGTGATGTATGTAGTCATCAGTGGAAATCAGCTTCACTTGGTTAACATATCACATTGTTTTTCTTCAGTTGGTTTTTCTTTTTTCTTTTTTCATCTTATAGTGGTTTTAATGTTATAGTTATTTCTTTCAGATTCAACTTTTAATTTTCCTGTTTTTTCATTCACGTTTGTAATTTTATTTTACTCCATTTCATGATCTTT
The DNA here is from genome assembly GCA_013400135.1 of Rhinoptilus africanus. NCBI lineage: Eukaryota > Metazoa > Chordata > Aves > Charadriiformes > Glareolidae > Rhinoptilus > Rhinoptilus africanus. Next base: position 90,982 of record VXBO01003255.1, read on the forward strand.
GTTAGGCTAGTAATCTGGCCAAAGAACTGCAGGGCAAAGAGCAAAAGCTTCTTGACCTTGAGAAAAACTTGAGTGCAGTAAATCAAGTTAAAGATTCTTTGGAAATGGAACTTCAAGTTTTGGTGAGTAATAGCCAAAAATTTTGACTTTATCCTTTGGATTTTGGTTTTTGTGGTGAGAGTATAATAGAAATCTGTGGGTTAACTCTAAGCAAAGTCTTTCAAAGCTATTTTACTCGTGAAAAGAAGGCAGGGGTTCGTGGCCAGTAGGATCTGTCTCAGAATGAAAAGAGCATTTCACCCGAGTCCTGTGTTATCAGGTATTCTTATTGTAACGGTTGTACAAATTAATGCTTGCTATACACGTGTATCACAAATGGTTTCTGAAGACATTTTTCATCTGGTTTCCCATTATGCAAATTTAATTAAATTTGCAAGTCTTCTGTAGTTGGGTTGGATTTTCCTAAGAAACTACACTGGACTTAGTAGCAAAAAGAAACATTTCTAGATTTTTCTGTCCCTGTCATAAAATCTTTCCATGGTCATAGTAAATACTTGAAGTTGGTGGAAGAGTCTCGCTTCTTATCTTCCTCAGTATCCTCCCGTTTCTTCAGTCTAGCATCTTTTCCTGCTGGTGAAGCTGGAAGACACTGGTATGAGATCAGTCACAGGGCTGCAGATGTCCACTGTGCAGCCTCTGAGCAGCAGGGACAACTTTTTGCTTTGAGACCCAGAAATCACGTGTCCTGTGCTCGGCCCGTGGCTGCAGTTCTGTTGCTGTGCTGGCTGGTGGAGAAGTTATTTTGAGTGAAGTTTAGGGACTTGCTTGTAGCCAAGGCAAGGGAAAATCTTGCTTTATGTTGCTGAATATATCTGTGCTAAACCCTAATTCAAAAACTTCAGATCTGTTTATGATAGGAGTGAAGACTGTTCTGTTTTGTACTTGAAATATACCTAGTATAAATTCAGTGGTTGAATTCTACTGCTATTACCAAACCTTACCTTAGGTTTTATCCTTTTTTCAGAAAGAAAAGTTTACTAGTGCAGCTGATGAAGCAGAAAAAGTTCAACAGTCTATGCAAGGTATGTCTGCTGCTAAACTAAAAAAAGAACTGAAAAGCTGCAGAAAATAAATGTAAAATAAAGGGTTTTTTTCCATGTGCTTTCAATTTTACACCTGGTGATACAGCAGTTTCGCCAGCTATGGAAAGGACAGGATTACTCGCAGCTTGTCGTCTTAAGAGTAATATACCTTGCAAGTAGGTGGAATTATCTGCATCTAAGTAGTTACTAACTTTGTTTTCAAAATTTTACTTGCATAGAAACAGTAAAAAAACTAAACCAAAAAGAAGAGCAGTTTGCACTCATGTCTTCAGAACTGGAACAGCTGAAGTCTAGTTTGACTGGTAAGGAAGTAATAAAATGAAACGTTTTGAAAAATGCATCATCTTTATGCTTTCGTGTACCTCCTGCTCAGCTCGCCACATCATAGTGCTTTCACAAATGCATATGTCTTCAAAAGAAAGCCTTTTCTCTAGGCAGAAAACGGCTTTTGTGGCACTGTGTGCAGTGACACAGCAAGGTGACTGTGATGTTAAGGAAATCATGCAGTAAGGCAGAAGATTTCCTGGTTGAGTGCATTCCAAATCAGTAGTTTAATTCTTGCTTGACATTGCAACAAAATCATGCTGTGGTAATGGTCAGATCCCTCTGATAGGGGTAGAGCTTGTATCAGCTTCTCATGGCCTGAAGTTAAGGGAATCACTTCTGAAAGAAAGTTCCCTTGACTAGTTGCTTTTTTACAATTTCTGAAGAGTTTTTAACCTTCTGCTACAGTTACCAGTTCAAAAGTCAAACAATTGTAATTTTTAATGTTAAAGGAGTAATTTGCAAGTTCTGCAGTGTCAATATTTCTCTGCTTGTAGCCCTTTACTATCTTATAGCTAACTCTGTGCATACCCTTTTCTCTTAAATTTACTGAACTGCTAACCTTTGTCTTGCTCAGTGATGGAGAAGAAATTGAAGGAGCGAGAAGAGAGAGAACAGCAACTGATTGAAGCTAAAGCCAAACTGGAAAATGATATTGCAGAGATCATGAAGTCTTCAGGAGACAGCTCTGCTCAGCTTACGAAAATGAATGATGAGCTCCGGTTAAAAGAAAGGTATTCCAGCAATGTCAGAACATTTTCACATTAATTCTTTATTCCAGCACTCCCAGCACTTCTCATTTTATCTTTTTGTAAATATCTGAACAAGATGCTTCCCGAGTGTCACATTGATATGACAAGTGAGCTTATTCTATCAAACTAAATTAATCAAAACAGTCTCCCTGGAGTGACTTGAAGAGCAAATAACATTTATAATTCTAAAATTCTTATGTAATGTGCTTCTTATTGCCCAGAGTAAGCGACCTTTTTAATAATCTAGACTACTTTGTGATTATGCTTCATAATTATTTGATTACCTGATAAGCTTGGTTTATCTGGATATATAAAAGACTTGGGTCACGTTTTTGTGTGGCAAGAGAAAAATGTGTTCTGTTTCAAGTAAAAATTGTGTGTAGAATAGTTGTTCTTTACCTTCACAAAACCCCAGACTGGGGGCAAATGAACTGGCAGCTGTGTTCCTCTGCACGTGAGCAAGTGCTCAGTCTCACTTCTCTATATTTAATTTAGCAGAACATTCTCTATATGTTAAATAATTAAATCTCTTTCTAAATACTTGGACAGAATATAGAACTTCAGCATAATTTAGACTCTTTCATCTCTGTGCTTGTTGTGCTGTCAGCAAAAAGTAATGTTCTTTTATTTGGTCTTTCCAGGCAGTTGGAGGAAATACAACTTGAGCTTACAAAAGCAAATGAAAAGGCTGTTCAGCTTCAGAAAAATGTGGAGCAGACAACACAGAAAGCTGAGCAGAGTCAGCAAGAAACTCTCAAGATTCATCAAGCAGAACTGAAAAATATGCAGGATCAACTAACGGACATGGTAAGAAGAACTTTAAAAAGCACTAGCTAACTATGTGCAGAATATTGTACCACTGCTTCTTTAACTGTGCTCCAATTGTTTTATCTTCTGTCAGAAAAAGCAAATTGAGACGAGCCAAAATCAGTATAAGGATCTTCAGGCAAAGCATGAAAAAGAAACTTCTGAAATGATCACTAAACACGATGCAGATATCAGAGGGTTTAAGCAGAACTTGCTGGATGCAGAAGAGGCACTGAAAATTGCACAAAAGAAAAATGAAGAGTTAGAAACACATGCTGAGGAGCTGAAAAAGCAAGCGGAACAGGCCAAAGTATGTATACTTTGTTACTGTGAAAGAACTTTAAAGTTTAGATCTTTCTGTTTTAGTGAATTGCTTTTTTTTGCCTGGCTTCACCGTTTCATAATAGGATTTTTGTAGTGTTTCTTTTTGGACTTTTCCAGCGTAGATTAATATTGGTTAGGGAAGAGGAGCACACATGACTAACTGGTTGTCTTCTCTAGATTACACAAGAATCCATGAAATACAGTTCTTTGATGTTAACATTTTATGTTCATAGGTATCTGTCTCAGCACAATTAATTGGAGCCAAATGTTATTCTCTGGTTTTTAAATACATGAATTTTAAAATATGTTGTGAACTATTTCATGTCAAAGTGTTACACAGCTGAAATTTTGTTCCGTAGTAAGATCCTATATTATGTGCAACTATTTAGTATGTAGCTTGATTTTAGTAATTGTTATTTTTTTTCTCCTGTTTCTTTGCTGCTGGCTTTCATCCCTCATTAGTTATTTGCTATAATCTTTGTTTTATGCTTTAGCAAAATATTTAGTGTATAAATTGGCACACAAGTTAACTTTAAATACACCACTGATGTGGCTTTTTGAATTAAGTTGGTCATGGCGATATATTTTGAACAGCATCATGAGGAAAATTATCTCTAGAAGGTGAATTTGAGAGCTGCAAGTCAATATCTAATTTAACCCCCAGAATTTTAATTCACTTAGATTCTCATTAAATCATTCTGTGGCTCTTTGGCCTGAGTAATTTACATTCAGAAAATTTGTTGAGAATAGTTTGAAAAACAAGATGAAGTCTTGAATGGAAGAACCTTCAAACCATGATATTTTTTTTTTCATTATTATTTAATTACTGAAAAGTTGTCTTGTAGGTGGTGGGTGTTTTGTAATGAAATATCAGGGTGGCTGTTAACAGGTCACTTTGCACAGGGACTGTGTGTCAGCGTACACACTATTTTAAAACTTAAAATGCAATAGCTCTGTTTGCCCTTAAACCACATTTCTCATCTGCTTGATTTCATTTTTGTTTTCCCTTCCCTGACTTTATTTCTTTAGTCCTTAAGCTCTGTGTTAGCATCAGCCAGAAAAGAGATTGAAGTAATGTCAGACAAGATGAGGGATTTGATATCAGAAAAAGAGACTTTGGCACAGGAGGGGAATACTTTAAAATTAGAGCGAGGTTCCTTGTTATCAAAACTCCTAGAATTGGAATCAAAGACTTCATTAATGCAACAAGACCAAGAAGAACTTCGGGCAATAAATGAAGAACTTAATTCAGAAAATAAAAAAATTCTGAAGCAGAAGAAAGAAGCTGAGGCCGAAAGCCAGCAGAAAAACACAGAAAAGGTGGCACTAATTTCTGAGAGAAGTAACTTACTCTCTGAAATAGAGGCAGCACAGGCAAACCTTCTGAAGGTAACTCAAGAAAATGATGCTCTCCAGTCTTCAGAGTCAGCCTTGCTCCAACAGTTGAAAGAACTTCAGGCCAATAAAGATGCTATGGATGTGCTTTGTCAGAAACATCTCAAGGAATGGGAAGAACTGGAGAATTATCAGAAGAAACTTTTGGAAGAGAAAGATGCAATTGTTAAAGACAAAGATCACGTTATTCAGAAGCTGGAAAGTTCTTGTGAGGCCCTGGCCAGAGATAAAAGAGAGCTACTGCAAAAAGTGTCAGCTCTGACTGCAGAGAGAGATTCAGCCGTAGGAAAACACTCAGATCTTAAAAATACACATCTAGCCTTAAAAAGTGAAAGGGACAGTCTGTTGGAGACAAGCCAGAGTCTGCAGTCCGAGAAGCAGATGCTCCTTAAAAGCACGGAAGAGCTGCGTGCGAGTTTAGACAATACGGTTAGTGAAAACCAAGCATTAAAAGTGAGAATGGAAGAGGTGCAAACACAACTTGAGACTGAACGTAAAGAACTTGAAAAAGTAATGAAAGACAATATGGAATTGAAGGATTCCCTTGCAAATCTTTCTTGTCTTCTTGAGGAAGCTGAAGCCTCAAGAGAGAAATCCAATTCTGAATGTTTTCAGTTACTTCAAGAGAAAAAGGCTCTGTCTTCATCGGAACGAAGGCTTTTGGCTGAAAGGGAGGAACTTTTAAATGAAAATAAGGCAATTGCCGAAAAGCTTGCTAAAGCCACAGCAGATGCCATACTTGCTGAGAAAGTCTTTACTGAGAAAATAAATGAACTGAACTTAGAAAAGGAATCTGTTTTTCGTAGGTCGTTGCAATTTGAAAAGCACAATGAAGCCCTTCTTCAAGAGAAGAATGAATTGGAGAACAAATACTCGGAGCTTCTTGATGAAAACAAGTCTTCTGCAAATGCCATTTCTGATATGAAGAGAGAACATGAGCTGGATGTCTCAGCCAACAGAGCTCTGACCCAAAAGAATGCCATGCTCCAAGATTCCCTCGAAGCCCTCAAGGAGGAACTAAGCAAGAAGACTCTAGAAAATCAAGAGCTAATGGCTTGTAAATGTGACCTTTCAGATCTTCTGAAAGAGGCCCAAGATACCAAAAGAACACTAGAAAATGAACTCTCTGCTCTGTCACGTGCCCAGCAGGTCCTGTCGTCTTCCTTTGAGACCTGTTCCTCTGATAGGGAAATGCTGACCAGAGAGAGGACTGAACTGCAAGATAAGTGTCAGAAATTAAGTGGAGAGGTTGCAGTTATGAAAGAAAAATTAACCACAGAAAAGGAAGCTAGAAAACTGGACGAGGAGTCATTTTTGTCGGAACGGGTGGAACTTCAAAGCAACATCAGCTTCTTAGAGAAGGGAATAGAAGAGCTGAGAGAGAAAAATAAAGACTTTCTGACTGAGAAAGAACTTTTAGTTCAGGAGAAAGAAAAATCTGAAACTAAACTGGTGGAAGTAATTAAAGAAAAAGAAACCCTCCGTGCAGAGACAGAGCGGCTTACTTCCAGTATCGAACGACTGAAGAGTGACTTTGCCTCCTTGTCCAAATCAAAAGCGGAGCTCCAGGAGCTGCACAGCTGTGTCTCCAAGAGGCTGGATGATCTTCAACGCAGGCATGAGGTGATGGAGAAGGAGAGGATACAGTTACTTCAGGAAAATGACAGCCTGCTGGCTGAACAGAGGAGTCTGGTCATCGCTAAGGAAGAAATACTAAAAGAGAAGGAGAAATTCTCCAAGGATTATTATAAACTGCACGAGGAAGTAGTACTTTTAGAACAAACTAACAGTGACCTCTCAGGCAGATTGCTGGTGTCTCAGGGCAAAAATCAGATGCTGCAGGAGGAGACGAACAATCTGGCTTTGAAACTAAAAGAAATTGAGACTCTCCTGGCCCAAACAGTAGCGCAAAAAATGGAGGTATTGAAACACATAGTTGAACAATCAAGTACAGTTATACTAATCCTGGGCACTAACCCAATGGTTTCCTCTCTGCACTTCATTGCACAATCAGCACTTCAGCTCAGTGCAAACAGGCTGGAATTATGGTTTCTCTCAATGTATTACTTTGGTTTATTTTCCAGTTGTAACTGTGAGTCTGAAAGGCACTTAAATTTTTTTTCTTAAATATTTCTAATTATCAAAGCCTATGATGTCGCTGAATGTTGCAAGAAAACAACATAAACTGTGAATAAAAGGAAGTTTTGTTTCCTGAATTTTGTAGGAGAAATTGAGCAGCTCCTTCTGCTAAAGTACTCTGCAGCTTAAAAGCAAGACTAGTTATGGATAAGGTTTTAGATTAGATCTTTCTGCAATTTTATGTTAAATTACAACAAACTACAAATTTGAGTTAGTCAAAACAAACCAAACAAAACAACATACTGCTCCTGTAAATGTAATTGGATAAAAGCAGGGTAAGAGAACCCTTTAAATTTACATTGTAGGACTTTCAGTCTGTTAAAGACATTGACAATTCTGGTGTTCTTTTTATTCACAGAAGTGTTTTGTATTCACCACCAACAAATTCTGTAAAGTATTTTGAATTTCAGTTTGTGTGGCTTGAAGCCCATAAAATGGCTTTGAATACAAATCAGAATTAAAATATACTATAGGAATGTATTATGCCTACCTAGGTATTTTAGTATTCTTGTGAAGTGTTTCCTTTTGTGAGAGCATAATGAACAACACTGAAATAATGCAATGATTGGCTTTATCTCCTATTTAATTTTTAATTCTTTTTCAAATTTTTAACAACTTTTTATAATTCCATATTTTCTGAAAATAGAGCAGTCTGTTGGCAGTGAATATCGATCGGACCTACTACTATCTAAAGCGGTTAGAAGTCTAAGAGCTATCACAGTGGTGGTAGTTAGAAATCCAGGAATTAAAAAAGAAGAAATGGGCTTCCTCGGTGGTAACACAAGCATGGGGTTCTGATCTGTTTCTGCATGGAATTTAGTGTTCTCACGTCCATTTATTTTTATACTTTATGCAGCTTCAAAATGCAAATAAAGTATTTATTTAGTTGGAAAGCAGCTGGCAAACTGTGGAGCTGTGCATAAAGTATCGTGGTTCGTCTTTTGCTTTCAGAAGTCCCTTTGGTAATAACGTCTTTATTTTTTTTCCCCACCCCCTTTACGTACAGGCTGCCAAAATGGCAGAAGATGTTTTCCAGACAGTGGAGAAGGTGACCAAAGAGAAGGACGCCATTCACAAAGAAAAGATTGAAACTTTGGCCTCTCTGGAGAACTCTAGACAGACAAACGAGAAGCTACAGAATGAAGTAATCACATTTCAATACTTTTATATTAAAAGTTCTGCCTGATTTGTAAGGAATAACTATTGAATAACAGAGAACCAGCGTAGGCAAGAGTGGATTCTGTCATTTCCCACAATACTCAGTCTTGACTGGCTTGTGAAAACTTACCAAATGAGTAAGTTTTGGAAAACTGATGGAAATCGATGGAAAATCTAGGGGCTTTATATAGCCGTGTGACCTATGTTCTTTTGTATTTTGCACGTGGTTTTAAATACCATACAGCGTATAAGGTCATGTCCCTTCAATCTTGGTGCAGCAACAAAAAAAATTATGCTACATCATAGGAGTTTGGGATGCTCCAGCAGCTTTTGCAGGTCACAGAATCAAGAGACATGGGTTTGACTTGAGCCTTAGTCAGTCTTGCTGTGTAGCTTTGGCTATAAGTTGCTTAGGCGTGACCACTCTGGGCTTCGGTTCCCTGGTTGCAAGTATGGGGTGCAGCTTCACGCCCCGATGAAGTGCTGCAGAGCTCTGAGTAACAGTGCTCCTGATCCCCAAAAGTTATTGCTCTCTTTCTCACCTCTAACGCACTCCTTGCTCTGTCCATCCTCTGTGTGATCTTGGCATGTGTAATGTTACCATTTCTTCTTTTTTGCACTTTTCTGTTAATCAGGCTTGTGGTCCGACAAAGTACAAATTGTACCGAGTTATACAAACACATGAGCACAGTGGTCCCGAAGTATTTCGCAGTCCAACACGTACAGCAGTTCCTCTAGGGACTCGTCTTCAGTTTATGGTGGGAGGACCCCACCACTTTGTGATACTTCAGGGTTTGAAGAAGGAAAGAATGTCCTCACTACTCTCTCTCACACTCTTGTGCCCCAGAGTGTCTAGTCTAACATTGAATTGGCGTCTTTTCTGCAGATCTTGAGCCCCTTGTGGCTCCTTCGTGATGGCTCTTTCATCTTTTGCAGCTCTGGCAATAATGGGTAGTGAACAGCTGGGCTAACCTAAATGCCACAGCTTGTGCTGAAACCGTAATGATTTCCAACGAGATCTGATGACTTGAGAATTAAATGCAGTGACGTTAATAATGGCAGGGGTTCACTTTCTGGATTAAAAAAAAAAATAAATCCAGTGTCCCATAATGCCACGAGAATGTCTGAAGATTATCTGTTATGCAATATAATGTGTAGCTGAATGAGAGCAAATCGGGTTCACAGGCTTGTGGTGTTTACGTGGTGGATGCAAGCTCAGTAAATAGATATACAACAATTTGTCCCATGCAACAACAACCCTGAAAGGAATGAATTTCTTATGGTTGCAAGGACAACATTGAGCCTGCTCTTTCTCAGAAATTAAGGTATGGTAAAGCAGAACTTTTTATCCATTACCTTAAGAGAATAAAGATCAAGGGAACAGCTAATTTTTAGCAACAAATATTGAATTTTTTAAAAGTGCTTTGAGTTGTGTAGCATTTAGAATGGAGGTGCTTTGGAGCTTTACCTTTATGTCAGGGTATATATGCCAGATTACTGTAAACTGCTCTTCAATGGACTTCGAATTCTTTGTGCTGCTCGACTTGGAGGCAGAAAGTCTCATAACATTTTTCATTAGACAAATGCTTCTCAGTACAAACAGACTGGATTAATTTAAGGGCTAAGGATGAAAAAGCAGAAAAGCTCAGCTCACGCCCCCATTTTGCGGAGTATCTTTTCTGAGTGCTACCTTAAGAACTATGTAGTTTCATTAGTGTAATGAGGGGTTGGTTTTTTTTCTCTTTAAGTTGGACATGCTTAAACAAAACAACCTGAAAAATGAAGAGGAACTTAATAAATCAAAAGAGCTTCTAAATTTGGAGAACAAGAAAGTGGAAGAACTTAAAAAAGAATTGTAAGTATTTCAGTGTTATTAAACCATTCCTTTGTATTTACCTTTCATTTTTTTGAAAAATTATCTTTCAGTACCTCTCCAGTACTGAAAAGCAGATATTAAGTCAAAATTCAATATGACTTTAACATGTATAAAACATGTTAACATGTGAAATCAGAATGCTGCTCCTGAATTGCTGAAGAGTGTTGAAGCAAATCCTTCACTCCGAGCATTGTTTAAAATCATTTGTTTGTTGGAGGAAGTACAGAGTTCTGCCATCTGAGGGCACTAGATTATTTTAAAAGCTTTATTATAAAGAAATTCTGTTTGGATTTAATTACAAGTACACTTGGAGTATTTAGTAGTTTTAAGTGGCTTTGTTTATAGAAAATCTGGTTCTGCTTTTATTTTTGGTTGATTGCTTTATCCAGTTTATTCCTGTTGCCCCCCTATGCACTTACTTTGTAACTGATAAAATACAAATGCCATATATAATATGTAAAACTAGAGTTAATTGCCTGTCATTTGAGAAACTATCAAGTACTACAAACTAATGATGTGTAACACTGTATGCAAACAAATCAACTGCAGAGCATCTGATATAAAGTAATTTGCCCTGTGGAATCTCATTGTCTCCAAGGTTTCGGTGTGACACTGTGAATAAAAAACCAGCCTAGTTATTGCCACCCTGCAGTAGCTGCGTGTCCCCCAAGTTTCAGAGATAGAATGCATTAAATCACAAATCTCTGTTCCCACCTGCGCTCTGAAAATAATTTCTTGACTCAGAGAGAGAGAACTGGAATCTGGACTGATAGCTAAGAGCAGCTTTGGCTAATTATTATTAGTTCCATAAGTCATTTTGTGGCAGTTCTTAACCACTGCTCTGAGGTGAAGATGGGACACAAAGGAAATCAGCACACAGAATTAATACTGAATTCCTGTATGACCAACAGATTTTACTGCTTGCTTTTAAAAACCTGCATGCTTGTATAGACAGCAGCCTCTTTTGAGAAAGGCAGGATTTCATTCCGTGAGCAATTCCGACCTGCCTCAGTGCTCGTGGGAAATGCCAAAGCAAAATAATTATTTCCAGACTAGTTGCTCTACTGCTGGAACAGCAAGAGGCTGGCAGGCTCTGCTATCATGGAAAGACAAAATAAATTGGATGTAATTTATCAAGCAGAAATTATTTATAGAAGATAATTCCTTGAAAATCTTCATCACTGAAAGGTGTTCTCATGATCCTGATCACTCTGTGTTTGGGGGTCTTTTTTAATTATTTTTTTCCTTAAGGTTAATCTTAGTCATAGACTACTGAACGTGGTCTCTAATCGTCACTGGTCTCATAGACTCTGTGGATAAGTGGAAGCTTCTCTACTTGTTTTCAGTTGATCTGTGTTGTCATAACTATTTTGTGTGTTGCCTTGTTTTAATTAGAGTAAGGAATTAGCTTGCTAATAGGCAGTAATGTGGGTGGAGAGAAGGCCTTTGAGAGGTCAGTTGGTGAAGTCCGTGCCCTTGCCTTGGCGAAGGAGAGCGGAGGGGAGACCTTTCCCAGAGGAGCTGTGGCTGTGGGCAGGGATGTGGTGCTGCCTTTTCGAGCGGCGCCTTTTGGAGGCGGGGGGGGGAAGTTACAGTGGCAGCGGTGTCCTCTATAAAAGAGCCTTCCGTGTGAAACTAGGATGGAGAAAAGCAGAAATACCGGCTGGGTGTTGTGTATTCATTTCGTACTGCGTACTGTCAAGTGCGCTTGCAGCTATCACTTTACAGTTCCTTGGCACTAAGCACGAGGGAGCATTTCACACAAATTGACCTCAGTATTTTGTGTGGTTGGTTTTTTTTTTCACAATGCCCTGAATCTACGCTTTAATGCCAAAAGCAAAATGAGGAGAACTGGTTAGTACTGCAGTTCAGCAAACAGTTGTGGTTAAAAATAGCTATGTTCCTGCATCGGCAAGTAGATTTGTACCAAGATACCTAGAACCGATGTTCAGTGGTGTGAGGTAGCCTGTTTAATCCAGGCTAGGTGGATCTGGTTGGAAATCAGTCAAGGTGAGGCCAGACAGAAGAAACGGTTGGAAAATCTTAAGTCATATTACAGGCTGAACTCAAAAAGTAGATCAGACTTCCTTGTGTTTAAATGTGCCCAATAACAGACCATAGGGTCCTTGTGTTTTGAAGCATTTGAAGAAGTTTCTAACTTAGGGGTTCTTCCACCTCCCACGGTCATAAAAGTATTTTTAATATTCCAGTCAGGGTTTAACTCTGTGTATTATTGGCACATTGGACTTCTGAGACTCCGTTTTATGAAAACAAAACCCAGTCATAAAAATTACTGTTTAATGAAATGAAGCATATCTTTTCTATTTTTTGAAAGACATCGAATCTTATAAAAACTTGTGTTAGTCACTTGTGTTACAGGCAGGCATGCAAAATATTTTTTTCAAAAATTCATTGAAAATAAACTTACTTTAAGGAAATCACATAAATTAGTAGGAACATAGGCTAATGAAACCCGCAGATCATTTTTTTTCTTCAGCTTTTGTTTTGTCTCATTTTCAGTTTTGTATCTATTAAAACCAATGGAATAGATAAGATACTTTTCCTGTTTTACCTCCTGTGGTCTTGTGCATTCTTGTATGTTTGGATGTCAGACCTTGTAGGGAGTATTTAAGCAAGTGGAACTGTCAGCTTTTTTCTTTTTTTTCTTTTTTTAAACAATTCTTATGTTTTACCTCTGGCTACAAAGTCCACTTCTGAGAAAGTCTAGGCTATAAACCTTGCCAACACTCTTCTCAAGCCCTATCCTGTGTTTCTAAATCCGAGCATTTGCTGGCCATTGGAAGCGCGCAGGACTAGCACTCTGAACCTACCTTCCGTTTCTTTGAGTAACTGATACGTTTAAAGAAAAAGGAGCTTTGTGCTGCTGCTGCTTTTCAGGGTTAAACCTCTCCCTGTGCATCCGAGGTGTAGATTGTCACCTTTATTATAGATCCCGTTAGACACGTGACCTAGATGTATTTTTCCAAGCTGTGAAGCTGAATCTCTCCCACAGTTTTTTCTTGCCTCTCTCGTTCCTATGGTAACGATGCACTCTCTGTCCTCGCAGCGAAGCGCTGAAGCTGGCAGCAGCTCAGAAGTCCCAGCAGCTCGCAGCTTTGCAAGAGGAGAACGTGAAACTTGCCGAGGAGCTGGGCAGGAGCAGGGACGAAGTCACAAGTCATCAGAAGGTAGAGTGGCTGGAAGGTTTCCTGGTCTAAGCTGAAAGCCCTGCGCGTCCTGTTTCCGCTGATGCCTGGGTGACGTTGCGCTGCGTGTTTGGGCTTGAAAGATGAGTTGTTCTGAGGATGTTTTAGAATAAATTTGGAAGCCACCTGCACGGGGAGGTCAGAACTGCAGGCTAGCAGGAGGTTGCATAAGATGCGAGGGGTACTTGGGAGGCTTGGGAATAAGCATAAATTAAATATGCTTTAGTCAAATGTATTAACAGACACTTGCTATTTCTGTCAGGAGTAATTTTGTTATACAACTGTGGAAATCTCCATCTACCCCGTACTTAAGGAAATCTAGCTCTTTAATTCTCTTCCTTATTCCTGCTTTCCCTTCCCACTGAACAAAGAGTATTTGGGACGTTTTTCAGGACACTATTTGAAACTACTTGGTTGGACTGTCTCTAAATAGTGCCATGCATGTGTGTGCTTGTTAAACTTCATCCTGTGCACGGATGTGAACTGTGGTGCAGCCGGGTAGTGGGTACTGGAGGACTAGAATTGATGTAGGATGTTTTCTGTAGTTTAGAGGAGATAAAAAGACTCTCTTAATATTTTTTTTTTTAGACTATTATGTTTCAATATGTTGTTGTAATCTTAAAGTAGGGGCTTAATTATACATCTTATAACACTGGAACTTGCCGAAAAAGGAATCAGATTTACAGCCGTTAATATGGTGGGGTTTATTTCTTGTGGAGCAGTTCTGGTGACAGCCACACCAGGAAGGCAGCTTTGGAAGATCTAGTCCAAAAGCAAGAGCATAAAAGATGTGTGTTTATATATTGCCTTTCGGAGATAGCACTTGTGTAGAAGAGGGGTATGTTTGTTCCCGGCGACAGTGGAACAGATCTCCTCCATCCTGCAACAAAGCCTAATATTTTTAAAGCCAAGAGGCTGACTTTTCCCCAGAAGTCCTGTTTGGAAATAAAAGGATGGGTGACTACAGTTCTGGCCAGTTCTTAAATCCTTTTGGCTGCTGACAGGAGTCATGCATGAGCTGCTTCATCCAAAAGAGCCTTTGGAGATGATTAACAAGAGTCCCAGACGTGTGGGCTCAACCACTGACTCATGCTGCATCTGAGTAGTGGCGTGGTAGGAGAACGCTGTCATCCTAAACAGCCAGTGGGAGCTCTGCTCCCCGCTCCCACACGTTTTCTTAAATTATTTCAGAATCTTTGAGGCAACCTGTTATTTTCAGAAAGAGTTGTAACTTGAAAAGGATTCGGCAACATTGGTCAAATCTGCCTCTTGTATGTAGCCAGAGTTGATATACACGAAATCCCCAAAGGAGGGGACCCTTTGGCCCGCAGGGCGCAGGCTGGCAGTGGTCGCTGCGATCTCGGCCTGTGGCCTCCGTTCTTTCCAGATGACCTTGCGAAGGAGTCCTGCTATCTGCATCCCGCCGACTGCGGATCTGTCAGCAGGGATCCTCCTCTTACTGCCAGAATGGAGAGCTTTGCCTGTGAAGGACAGGGATTAGTCAGGCATCTTCCAAACTGGAATATTCTCAGTTCGCTTCCACCGTGGCCTTTTCTCCCCGAGAGTAGATGGCTCCAACATCAAAGATCTGGCAGATCTGCTAGAGCTTGGAGAAACGGTCTGTTTGCCTTCTTCAGCCATTTGTGTTGCATTGTCCTCTTCTGCGAGGAAGGCGTAATCTGAATCTTGGAAACATGGAATGCCATCTGTTGTGTTTTCCAAATGTAGTATTTGCGTTATGGTGTCTTTAGGTCTACTGAAGTGCATGGCCTCCTAAAAGACTGGAAAAGGTATTTGGTATTCCAGGGACCTCTGTTGTGGCAAAAGGAACAAAGGCTAAATAGTGTCATTTAAGATGTAGCTTTCCTGCCGAGTGTCACATAACTAATGAGTGCGGCTCTTCTCAGTTCAGTATTGCTCAGCTCTCGGTGGTGAAACGTGTGGTCCGTCTGCCCAGAACTGTCGTATTTCCTCGTTGCTCCTAAAAATCGTTCCCTGTCTCCTCTGCAGCCTGTAAAGTACCAATCATCCTTTTCTGTCTGATAGAAACCTGCTGTGCCCTGCGGATTAGGACTTTTTTCATATTCCCTTTAGATCTTACCCAGCCTGAGCTTACAGTCCCCTTGTTTCACCTTTGACTCTGCTGGGTTCTCGTAATGAAATGGCAAGAAAACCAGCCGGCCTCGAGGGTTCTCTCACCGTCGGCTCTGTCTCGGGCTCGCAGAGTCTCGGGGAGCTGCACCACCACGTCCGCTGCGCTGCCGCTCGGGTGAACGTACGCTGTGTTTGGGCACCGGGTTGCAGCGTGCTTTATCTTCCTCCAGGCTGTATGCCAGGAGTAGAAAAACTGTTAGTGTGAAGAATTGCTCAATTAGATTGTAGAGAGCAAGTGTGCGTGGTGGCACCGAAGAGGTTTAATGTAGAACAGGATTGCTCGTGGAGCTGTGTTTTACGCAGTGGATACTGAAAAGCCGGAGGGCAGGGAGGAGCGCAGAGTGCAGCAGTGCTTCAGGCTGAGTCTCTGTGGTTGTGCCAATTAAAATGCAGTAAGCAAGGTAGCGGGCATATGTTTTAAGTATTTTGAGCAGTCGCTATGGTGACTACATAAATTCTAGCAAGTGTGTTAGTCAATTGGGTTAGTGAATCTGTGGCTGCATGTGACACACTTTGCAAAATTAATGAATACTCTTTCATGAATGATTTATCCTGACAGCTAAAGGTTAAAGTGTCTTGGGCTAAAGATGCTGAGGGGTGCTTTTCTATATTGATCCATAAATAATTAGCTGTTTGTAATTAGTTAAAGATTCTCAGTCAGATAGATAATGAGCTCGGAGAACTTTTCTGGCTTCAAATTGTTACGGTGTTTCGGCAGCCTCAGACCTGCCCAGGCATTTTAACTTCATTGGGAAAAGTGCAGAAACATCTACTAGCTCAGCAGGTCCATCTTTTATTAAAGGTATGCGAGAAGCCTGCCCCGAGACTAACGAGAGAGTGAGCAGACTGCTGGAGAAATGTTGATGAGAGAAGGGGTGTCCTTTCTCCCCTTTTACCACAAAGCTGCTCACGGCTCGATCCATGGCTCGATGCGGCTGCAGTGGGGGTTTAGAAGCTGCACAGCTCCCCTCACATCCTCTCCTTTACTTTTCTCTCTTTTAAATCCACTTCTGTCTTGGTCTCTACAAAAAAATATCTCATCTCTGCACAGCCAACCAGGAAACTAGAAGGGAGGAGAGATGCAGGGCTTATGCTGACGATTTTGGAGCATTACACAAATGTTGAAGGATTTTTCTGACTTAAACAGGCACCACAGTCTTTTCCTAAAAGAAGCCAATGCAAAAGCGGGGGGTGTTTGGGGGTGGGGGGAAAAGATCATCACGGAGCACTGTGGACGTGGCCTCTGGGGAGCAAAGGGTGAATAATGTCAGTATAAGGTTTTTCTAATTGCAAGTGGCAGTCAAGAGCATAAACCACCCCAAAGTTAAGCTAGCCTAGGGTGAAACGAAGCGATTTGTTTGTGGAACGTGGCCAGGTTAATGCTGCACAGTGTGACTATAGAGAAATGCTAGTGCTGGGAGAGGAAAAGGAGTCCAAAAAACCAGCTGGAAAAGTGTGATGCACAAGAGATTGCAACGTGAGTCTGAGGGAGGAGAGGGGCCGTATGAAATAGATGTCAGAGGGGGTTCTGGAGAGGTGGCTGAGTAGCGTGCAGCTCATTGGGATTTACAAGGGAAACATTTCTCAGAATGTTCATATTCTTTTTTCCTTCTCTTTTTTTGTCATCAGTCCGTACAGATGTAAGGAGGTCATATAGGCTGCCTTTGTGTAGGAAGCAGACAAAAATTCTTGGAAACAGGGAAACTTTGTGCTGCTGCTGAAATTGCTGGGTTTGACTTGCCTGCAGGAAAACTGCGGCCGTACCCCCATAGCCCGGTGGCTGCTCAGCAGTCGTGCAGCAGTCACTTGCCTTGAGAGAGACATTTCGGTTTGCTTTAAGTCTTCTTAATGTGTGTCTCTCTACATCCTTCTAGTATCTATTTTTCATATCAATAAAATTGTCTGATTAAGCCCAAGCAAAATGATACCAATTAATCTTAAACCTGGAAGGCTTAACAGTGCGGCAGTGCATGAAAGGAGAAGGTAAGTTGTCAGAAAATATGAAGGAGACAATTTCTCTAAGTGAGATGATTTTAACCTAGTCTTGGAGACTGACGAACAAACTTGCTTCTCATCGCACCTTGCTTAAAACTTTCTGTGCCTGTCTGTGCCAAACCTGAATGTCTGCAAAGTGCTGAAAGTATTTAGTCAATAAGAGACTATTTCCTGTTGTTCCCGGGGCTCTGGGGTTTC
This sequence comes from Rhinoptilus africanus, assembly GCA_013400135.1. Classification (NCBI taxonomy): domain Eukaryota; kingdom Metazoa; phylum Chordata; class Aves; order Charadriiformes; family Glareolidae; genus Rhinoptilus; species Rhinoptilus africanus. The sequence continues at coordinate 108,413 of VXBO01003255.1, forward strand.
CATTATAAATGTACGTCTTGTTAACCTTGTGGATGAACCCTGAGAGCTTGTGAAATCTACACAGAGATTGTGTTCAAGTCAGTTCTCCAGGGCAGTAATTGCTGACTTTGGCCATTGAGTCAGAAGAAAGGAGGAGACCGTGAAAAAGAATTAATTGGCCTGAAAAATACTTGATTTCTTCACCTTCTCAGATGTTCAGTTACCCCAGTGTTTCTATGGTAGGGCTTTACAGTTTTGGTTTTGTATGAATTGTGGTTCCTTCTTTTGTTCTGCTTTTCCTAAACCAATGTATGTCTGTCAGTTTGGACCCCAAGAACCTGCAATAACAATATTTTCACTTGAAGCCTTACGAGTTGTCAGGGCTTAGGTGGCCCCACCAAGTTACAGGTTCAGGGTACGGTAACAAAACCAGACTAACAGCTTTAGGGATCGATAATTTATCTCTAAATAATGGTACAGTAACAAATACGGATCAGTAGTACAATTATCCAGGCCAGAACAACAGCAAATCCAGCAATTCACCAATACTGGGCTAATCTTAATAGCCAGCTGCACAGAGGCTGACGGTTCTCTTTGGAGTGCAGGGAGCTGGAAATGCCGTATAAGGCAATACCAGCCTCACGCCTCTCTGGTGTATAGGATGTGAAAATGCTATGTGAAGTTGTAATAGCCCCTCACTGGCTAATATTCTTGGTCACTGAACAATTTGTGTGTGTTGTCCTAGTAGAAAATCAATTACTTTGAAGATTTTTAGGCTCTCTACCCTCTCCCGTGTTTGTTTTATGATGATAATGATGTTCTAATCTGTTGTACTGAGGAAAGTATATATTAAGTTAATTAAGTTAAGTAATAATTAAATTAACACTAAGTGTATTAACTGTAGCCTTTCTGTACCTGTGTTTTAGCTGGAAGAGGAGAGATCAGTGCTCAATAACCAGTTGTTAGAGATGAAAAAGAGGTAAGTTGTTTTTTCTGATGTGTGTTTAACTATACAATCCTGCAGAAAACTTCAGAAAACACAATACAAAAACAGTGCTAAGAAAAAGCAGTTCTTTTCTGTTGTGTCATAGTTAAGAGTCCTGAGGTTGTTACACAGATCGGCTTACAGATGATATCGTCCCCATTTTCTTTATTAAAAGTGAGAAGGAAATGTAATTCTGCTAATAGAAGAATATGCTAAGGAGTGGTATTTACCATTTCCACCTCTTGCATTGCAGTAGTTCTCTGTATTTTCAGTAACCAGTTTAGTGTTTGTAGTCTGCTCTGGAATATTGGCTTGTCCATCAGTCTGATAAATCCGTGTCCATACAGATCTGACCCATCAAGTTCTTACGGAATAATGGCAAAATACAGCGATGCTAAGGATTGTTATTTAAAAAAGAAAGAAAGAAAGAAAAGCAGCTGCTATTCAGCCTTGAATGGATTGTTCTCGTAGTTTTGGGGTATTGAGTTCATTGTGGCAGTAGTTATTGCAGTTCATTCAGCGCTGTTTTTAAATGCCAGATTTGTCCAGGGTGACTGGGCTGTTTGTGAACATTGTGCTGTCCATTTGTGAACTGTGCTGTTCAATAAATGCTCCCAAGTTACAAAATTTACTGTCTTTCTGCAATATATGTATGGAAGGCTAATTGGCTAAGTGCCAGAGTGCCTTTAGGAAAATGTGGGCTTTTCAAAAGCAGTTATATAAATCCTTAGAAAAAGATGCAGCTCTCCAGGACACCGAGTGTGTTCCAGGAAAAACAAACCCCTGTTAAATTTCCTGAATTTGTAATGGTCGCAACAAAGAACAGTGAGTGACACTCTGGTGTTCGTGTGCATCCTTAGCTACTCAGTATTACACACGGATCCCTTTTTTATTCCCTAATAATCTGTTATTTGGGAGGTGGGTCATACTCTGTTACAGCTCGCGCTCTTCTACAGGAGAGCAGGGTGCGACACCAGCTAAAGCGCCCTCAGAGAGCGGAAGAGTGTGCCCCGTTGTTACGCAGGGAGGCAGTGGACAGCTGAACCTCAGCTTTAACCAGCCTCGTGAGCTGGGTCACTCAGCCTTAGCTGCATAGAATAGCGTAAGTTTGTTATTTATTTTTTAAGATAAGGTGAAGGAGAAGATTAGGAGAGAAATCTTTAGCTGGTGTAAAGGCCATTTGACATCCACAATAATTAGTATGTCTACACCGCCTGAGGATCGTCTCCAGCATACTTGATGTGGAGGAAGGAAGGGAAAAGGAGGGAGTTAGTGCTGCTGACGGCTTAGAATGCTGTTCACTGCCAGTTATTTAACATGTTTTAAAACATGTTTAAAAGTTACTTGAGGAAAGGAAGGAAGGAGTGGGGGACCCAAGATCCATTCAGTACTTTCCAACAGTTCTATTTCACAGCATACATATTGAAAGACAAATTCTGTCGTAAGTTATAAAAAGCAAGGTGTGTGGCTCTGTTTTTCCTTCTCTTGTTTTTACTCTGTGTGAGCTGCCTGAAATAACATAGTTATTTGTGAAATCATTAAAGTGAGTTTTAACATTACTTCACCTTCAGTCAGTTACACTGAGATGCCCAAGTTTGGCTTAATGACATTTCTCAACAGTGTTGAATGAACTCCGATAGAAAGGGTAAAACAAAGAAAACCAGTCGACCTCACTGATGCAGACGGCAGGCTACTAGGGGTTAAAACACATATGACATTATTTGCAAAACGAAAAGAAGTTTGGCTGAATAAAGAGCTAATTATATTAAAAAGAGCACTGGAACAAGCTGATGATCTCCAGAGGGCCCTTCCAACCCTACGATTCTGTGACTCTATGACTGTCTCTAAATTCCCATATTCCACTGAAGCTGGTGATGAGATGAGCGATGACTTCTTCCTTTTGTCTTAAGAAACTGAGATACTGAAAAAGAGACGTCTCTTTGTTTCAATTAGGTCGAATCTCTAGCAGTAGTTTTCTCTCCTTCCTTACACCCACAGGAGTTCTCTTCCTTTATTTTAGCAACTCCCTCTATGAGATAGTCCGGCTAGGAATGTCAGGAGTTTGGTATTTATTAACCTGAGGGGGTTCTATGTGACTTCAGCTCTTTAGGTTCACTGTGGGTTGCTAACTGTCTTACTGTCTTTGAGCTTGCGCTATTTATCGATACTCATTTCATTCCTCTCTCTTCCCTTTCCTACCCTTGCTTCCTTTGCTATATCTGTGTGTCTTTAATGGTAAGACTCAAGAAAGTCTATCCACGTTATAATAAATAATTTTATTTTTTTTTAAGTAAAGTTGTTGTACATATTTTGGCTGCCTTTGTCCCTTGGTGTCTTGCTTTTGTTTTGTAAAATACTCAGCTATATATATATATATATCTTTTTTAAAAAGTCTATATTTTTTATCAAAACAAAAAAGCCCCTTGATGCAAATTTAGTTCTTCCTTACAGTTTGTCACATTTCTGCTCCATGTTTCTAACATGTGGTTCTTATTATCTTGCATTTTTAAAGCTTGCCCAGTAACACTTTAAGGTATTTGCTTCATTCTTAGAATTTCTTATTTTTGTAGTAAGGGAAGAATCTGGGTGATTTTTTTTTAATGTTAAAACAAAACAAAAACCCCTCTCTCCCCCATGACTTCCACACTCTGCTCAAAACACAGTCTAACCTCCTAAAGAAAGTGACATTTTAAAACGGCACGTGAAATGACAAAGTCATTTTTATTGGTTTTGTTTTTAATCCCTGCTGGCAAGCAGTTGTTTTGGACTTGAATTGGCAGGAAAAAAGCTTAAGTTCACTGAATCAATTGCCTTTTTTTTCTTTTCCTGATAAAATAAATAACTTCCCACAAGATTATTCTTGCAAGTTATTACTATGTAGTTGTTTCAACGTTCAACATATGCTCCTTACGTCGACTGTCTCTCACATGAATCATACTACAAACGATACCGAAGCTGGGAGCATTGGCGGGGTAGACTCTCAGCTGATGCTGGAAGTGAACCCTGATCCACACTTAGACTAAGCAGTGACATATACCTACTGTGTTTGTAGCTTTTCCAGTTTCAGCGTTTTTGAGGGCCTCCAACTGGAGCTGTGAAGCATCTGGAGATTGCCCTGTGTAAGGAAAAAAAAACAATGCTACAGTACAGGAATCCTTTCCGCCCCTCTTGTTTTCTCTTCTCTCGTTTCTCTCCCCTTCTGTTGGAGTATTCTAGACTCCTGTATTGAATTTGTAAATAGATATTTATACACTTACAAACTGTTTGCTTTTTTCAACCACCTAAATGCCGGTGGTGGTTGAAACCGAGCCAAATAAATGGCAAGTTACCTGCATTTGTACAAAAAGCATATGCTTGGTCTTGATCTCTTAAGATGAAGATCTGACCAAAAAGTGGAAACGTTCGCTAATTAACAAGCTCTCGACCATGAGATGAATCACTGGGGTTCCCGTCTGCCCTTTGCAGTGGTGTGTATAGCCAAGGGAAGCCCGGGTGAAGTCTCAGGTACAGGAGAGCTTGTGAGCAGCATCTTCTAGATGTTCTTTCCCGTTTCCCCAGCCTTGAGTAAACGCTGGATTTGCAGCTCAGTGGAGTGCGGAGGGCAGCTGTGCTCTGTCAGCAGCCTCCCGTGCAGCGGTGGCACATTTCGTTCCCACACCACCGCCCTGCGCTTTTCATCCAGTTCAGCAAAGCGTTTACAAAGATGGGTTAGGCTGGAGCGTGTACCTAATCCTGCCGAAGAACACAGATTGCTGCTGTGCTTTCAGTGCTTTGCTCAGTCAGCACTGGTGAGGAAATCTGTCAAATGCCATTGCCCTTTTGGGTTTTATTAACAGGAACGTAACTTTTATTTGAAGGCAAGATCGTGCAGTCTGCGATTTGTTGTGTTTCTGCTTAGATTAATTCTCTCGTTAAAAAAAATATACCAAAATCAATCTTTTGGTTCTTGTTTGGTAGCTGCATCAGCTTTTCTAAACCCCAGATTCTCCACTTGCTGCTTCCATTCCTGAGTAAAACCGTAACAATGAAAGGATTGCATTACTGGTGCTCTCATTGTGGAGTTTCCTATTTATCTTGAGTGGGTGACATTGACTGTATTTTGTGGGCTGGGTATCGTGGCTCTCACTAACGGTAGATACCGTGGATATGAAAACCTTTCCATTTGAACCTGATAGCTATTCCCTCCCTACCGAGCCTCGTCACACAAGGACGAGTTATGCTCCTGGTCCGCTTGAACAGTCCTGGGAGTGCAGTGTAGTTCAGTTACTTAATGAAATCGTTATGTCATTTGGTGTCCTTGAAGTGTCACCTGCTCCGCGCTCTCGGTGCAGCGGGCATGCGTTCAGGTAGCCTAGTTTGTCTTCAGCGCTCTCGGCGAGCGGGAGCAGCAGCAGCAGCTCAGTGCTGTGGCAGTGAGACCGCCATCGTCTAAAGCGAGACGTACGGAATTGCGCAGAAAACTGGCTGCATCTGCCGAAGCTCGGAGACTTGACACCTAGTTGCTGGGCACTGCTCAGTGCTCCGAAAAGCAAGTTTCTCATCTGGATAAGTAAACATAGATTTTTGGAGTAACAGTCTTTTTTTAAACAAACAAGAACCTTTCTGCTTGTAAGAACTTTTGTAGCAACAATAGTCCTCGTACCAGAGGACAGTTACTCATCTGTGTGTAGTGTGTGAGCTGTCAGGAAGACGCACTAGCATCAGTTGAGCATGACGTAGGTGTGATGCCTTACAATCGCTGTCAGGAGACAGAATTTGTAGGCAGAAGTCAGGTCTCTTATTAGATCAGCTGGAAAGGTTGGGAAAACTGGACATACGTACACAAAAGGGGTTTGTACCTGCTCTGGAGGATTTCTTTTTAACCCCTTCTTCCGTGAAGTAAAACAAATCCCACGTGGTTTTATGCTGAAGCAGTAGGTTTTAAAGGCCCAGAAACTCTCAAAAGTACGTGTTCCAGGAAATAATGAAGTCACTGAAATTAGTGAGGACCAGCTGATATTTCCAGCATCATCAACGCTTTGCATGACAACTTGTATAATGAGCTTTGCATGCATGTTTTGTTGCTTGTTAGTAATTTTAAAGAAGTAACAAAACTCTGAAGTTAGGTTTTGTGGAACATTGTGCAACGTGTTTGTTTATCCTGTATCTCCCCAGTCTATTAACTTGCTTCTTTAAATTCAAATGGATACGATGATATGCAGATTCTGGCATGTACTACCTAGGTAAACTTTTTGCTTTGTTTCCACAGTTGTAACATCTGAAATGTTTATATGTATATAAAATCTTAGTCAAGTACAGAATTTAAATTTGCTTTTTAAGAACCACTTCTTAACAGTAGTCTAATAGTTGAAATTAAATTTCTTTAGGCGACTACATTAATCTATTCTTTAAATGATTCCTGGTTGTATTTGGTTTTCTTTTAGAGAATCGACATTAAAAAAAGAAATTGATGAAGAGAGAGCATCTTTACAGAAATCCATCAGTGCTACTAGTGCCTTGATCACACAAAAAGATGAGGAACTGGAAAAACTCCGAAACGAGGTAAATGAAGAACAGTGGGATGCTTCTTAATTTTGGATTAAGTTACAGCTAGAAGCATATGGCTTTGTATGCTTGCTACTAAAGACTTGGCTAATTCTTATTCCTTATTAATTTAGCATAGTTAAACCTTAGAATTAAGTCTCTAGGTAACTGTGCTACTTAAGTGACTTCTGCCATGTATTTTTGGTGGCTGTTTAGCCCTGACTACTAAGGATGTTGCCTTGGTGCTCTGACTTCATTCTGGACAGCCTAAGCATTCTTAAATACTTCTTCCAGATCACGGTGCTCCGTGGAGAAAACGCTTCTGCAAAAACCTTGCAGTCGGTGGTTGAATCACTGGAGTCTGATAAATTGAAACTTGAGGAAAAGGTGAAGAACTTGGAGCAAAAACTCAAGGAAAACAACGAACAGCCTTCAACTGTAACTAGCTCCTCAGGTAAAAAACACAGCCTCTTTACCGTCTCCATGCCTTCAGCTTTAATCTCCTCGGTTTCTGCAGCTGATACCCAGGTAGTTCAAAGGAGCTGGAACTGACCGAGCCTCCTGAGACGTGACAACGCACACAAGACTTGGGTGAAGGCACTCTGACCAGCGGCAGAACGGGAAAGCTGCCGATGTGGGCCGTTTGCCCTGGGGTTGAGGGCAGTTTGGCTTGAAGTGAAACGTGTGCATGAGCCGTAAAACTTCATCCCGTTCGCGGTGTGGCTTCTGTGCAAGAGCCTCCCTTAGACTGGTTTTGGTGTTGCTGCAAAGTAACGTAACAAACCCGCCTCCCTGAGCTCGGGCCTGGGAATCTCATGTTCTAGACACTCGTGCTTACCTCGTGCTGAGCTGCTTCAGCTTTGTTACCCCCCCAGTCTCATCACTGCAACAGAGGAGCGTTCCCTTGCAGATTTGTTAAATGCAGGTGTCACCTATACATACACTTTCTGTATTTTAGTAAGTTACACATAATATTGAATATGCTTCTATAATGCACTGGTCAAAAAATTCCCCAAAAAGTCACCCTTACTGAAGATGAGAGTGATTAGAAAGCAGTGAGAATAAATCAGTCTGGAGACCGGAGGCTAGTGCATTATTTCAGTCTCTAAGTATTGTATGTTTCATAATTTTTATTACTGGATACTTATACTTCGGTTTTGGGTTTTTTTTCTTTAAAGGTGACATTGCTGCTAATCTACTTCAAGACGAAATTGCAAAAGAGAAGCAGGTACTTGATCTGAAACATCGGCATGCTAAAGCGGCTGTGTGTCTGCGGGCAGGGGGAAGCACTTTTCCAAAGACAGTTCCTAATCAGATTTTGTACATCAGAATTCTAAAGGGTGGATTTATCTTGTAACCTCCTGCTTCTGAAGGGAAATACTAATGGCAGGAAATACTAAGAATCGAGCAGTGAGTGAGACTGGAGAAGTAGTTCAGGTTATTGGAACACGAGGAAGCAGGCAGGAAAGCAGGGGTGGCGAGTTTTGACCTGCAGCCTGTTGGGAGCTACGGCCCAGCAGAGCACAAAGTGCTCCTTGGTGTTCTTTCCAAAGGCTTCTTGGATGTGAACGAGGAATAAGGTGTGGCCCACCTGAATCTGTGCTGCTTGCCATCTTGGAGAAATGGGCTACCCGACCTCACATGCTACGTCTAAGCTTCTGCAGTTGGAAATGTTTATCTTTGCTTCTTAACTGCAGAACTTTACTCAGAATGAGGGTTGACAGCAACGGGGCAAGGAATTGGCTCAGTTACCATGTGCTTGGTAGCAGGAAAAACAGGTACCAAAGAGTACGATAATGAATTTGGGAAGCGCTGCTGTGCCACAGGCAACCTATGACAGCAAATGCCTAGGAAACACAGTTAGAACAGAAGCACCTTCTGCTCGTCTAAAAGTCCTTGTCAGATCTCTCATGTCAGTCACGTTGATTAAAAAAATGTCCTTCGTAGTCTGTACAGATATCAGAAGTCATGTAATTAACACTAATCACCACTCTTTTTCTGATTTTCTGCCTCCTTGAATTCACCTGCTGATGGCAACCCTTCCTTTGATCCAGCATGAGGTTTGTTCCCCTCCTTGGCTTCCTTTATTTTATTCACTGTGTTAATTTGCCAAGCATCTCTTGATTATCCATTCAGCGGTGCTGCTGCAGTCCTGGCCTGCTGCTCTCTGTGGCTCAGGCTACCTCGGGAGATGTCGTACGGGGGTGCTGCGCTGTATCCCCTAGAGCTGCAGGCTCAGAGCAACAGAGACGCTGTTCTGATCAGCGTTACACAACTGGATTGGTGTTCAAAATGTAATATTAGAAAAAGAACTCGATCTATCGGTGGTGGGCTGAGACCCCCCGATGTCTCAGATGTGTTGGCTGGACAGAACTACCTCTCTCCCTGGGCAGAAATCGCCCTGAGGGTGTCAGAGGTCCCTGGGGAAGCTCCTGTCCCTTGTTCTTTCAGTGTCCATGGGTGCTCTCTGTAACACAAGGATCCAGTGGTAGGAGCTAATGGGGATCTGCACGTGTCAGTTGGAGGGTCAGGCCTTTGTTGCTGCCTTTCTCTGAAGTGCGGTCCTCGCCCTGCTGACTGTCCTTGTTCTTGACTGTCACAGATTGACTTCCTGAATTCAGTCATAGTAGATCTGCAAAGGAGAAACGAAGAATTGAACTTGAAAATACAAAGAATGTGTGAAGCAGCCCTCAACGGCAATGAAGAGGAGATAAATAACTATGACAGGTATAAATCCTAAAGGAAAACCTTGGCTTGTGTTTTGGGAACTGTTGGCAGCAGTCAGTTCTGTCACCTGCACAATGTACCAGCCTGATTGCCGCTGTCAGGGACGATAAACGTAGCTTTCTCTTCAATTCAGGGTGATTGAATCCAGCCTTCTTTTTAGGTCCGTTACTACAGTGTATCTGATGGTGCAAAATGACCCTCTGTAGTTACCGATCACAAACACTGGCGTATCGTAACGTATTTGTTGTTGGTCTTGGTTGAGTTTGGCCCTTTCCAAATTAAGTAGAAGAGTCTTTGCTCTCAAGAGGCCCCAGTAGCTGCATTGAGATGGGGAGATCCAGTCCCGAGAAACAGAGCTAAAACCTATTTCATATATTGTGACTTCAGGTCTCTGCTATCAAGAGAAAAGAGAAACTATTTTACATGTGGGGTTTTTTTAAATGTGCAAATATTTATACCAACAGAGACACTAGTTTAGTAAATATTATAGCATAACGGATTATGGGGGTACTGCAAGGTAGCTGAGATGTCAGAAAATCTTCAGAAGGAGTTTTGTAATTATTCTTTTTGTGTTGACCACCGTGGTGTTTCCTCAGTCTCAGTAATTACGAGAGTTTATTGCGCGGGGCAGGGCAGGCCTTTCTCCTTTGTGAAGGAGAGGTGCCCTGCTTGACTGGCGCTGGTGTCACTGATCTTGCAGTGAGGAAGAAAGCTTGTCAAAGAAGAAACCTCGTCTCTTCTGCGATATCTGCGGCTGCTTTGATCTTCACGACACGGAAGACTGCCCGACCCAGGCACAGATGCTGGAGGAGCCGCCCCACTCGGCGCACCACGGCAGCAGGAGAGAGGAACGCCCCTACTGCGACACCTGCGAGATGTTCGGGCACTGGACGGCCGACTGCAATGACGACGAGACCTTCTAACGCAAGGCGCGGCCGGGAGGACAGACTCTGCACCCTCGTCGGACGATTTATGCCACCAGCATTTGTGTGTGCCGAATGTCAGGAAAAGGGACAGCATTTCTTCACCCCCTCGCTCCCATTCCCCTTGGCCACCCCCTCCGGAATCAGTTAAATTGATAAATATTTTGCTCCTCCACTAATAAATACCCTATCTCCCTTTAATAAACTTAAGTAAAGTATAAATAAATGATTTAACAAAAGACTTTATGCTATTTCTTCCCAGGTTCTGGGTTTGTCCCCACTCTTAACAAGAAATGCCCCCATGTTGTTGCATCTGTTGATGGGAAAACATGTATAGGAACGAAGCACTATAGTTATATTAAAGCTTATTTAAATACCTTAAAATTATGCTGTTAATTTTCATATTTGCACTAAACCATTTTAAGGCTGAATTTGTACATTTAGATTTTTAAGCTTTTTTTTGACACTGGACTGGGTTTGAGAAATATTTCATCGTTGTTTTCATTTACTCATTTGACTGTGGTTTCGCTCAGTGAGCCGAGCTCTGGGCTGCGGTTTGAGGACCGTGTGAAACGCGAAATCGTGAAGCAGGTAAGAAACCGAGCTGCTGTGGGGGTTGTTTAGAGACCCCTATGCTGTGCGCACCTACAACAGTTTGTGGGACATCCCTTTTTTTTTTTTTTTTGCATTCTTTCAGCTTCTATATAGTGTGTGTGTGTGTATATATGCATATATATATTAAAGTTATATTTTGGAAAAAAAAAGGGTGTGTTTTCTGGCCTATCTTTCTGGTTTGTTAGGAAGGTAAGGGGCTGTGTGTGGGATAGATAGAAAGTTTGATAGGAAGGAAGATGTCTCGGGGTGGCGGGATGTTTCCCTGCAGGCACCTCCGGTAATGGCTGGCGAGTGCTGCCGGCGGGAGCTGGGGGTAAAGGACAAGGGGGTTAAATCACGGAGTAGTTTGGGTTGGAAGGGACCCTTTAAAGGCCATTTCATCCACCCTCTGCGCCGAGCAGGGACATCTTCAGCTG